>BJCO01733349.1:0-11692 GCA_018326465.1 Flaveria floridana
TTTTCTGTTAGCTTCTAATAAAATAACCAAAATAACCAAAATGCCCTTGAACTGAATTGGTAATTTTAGAAAACCTCAAGGATTAAAAGCGTAATACTCTTATATATATTTTAAAAATTGTTTTTATTTTTCAAATTTTTTAACAATTTTTAAATCTTTTTGTTTTATTAAATGTTCTTTTTTTAAACAGGTTTTAAGTGTATGCTTAAAACATTAGGTTTTTAATGTATTTTTCAACAGTTTATCATAATTAAATGACGTTTTTAATTCGTTCGACTTATTAAACTTTTTTTAAACATTTAGCCTTAATTAGTCGTCTTCTTTAAACCGTTTGTTTTATTTAAAATGTTTATCTAATTTTAAAAGTTAACAGCTTAAAAATGAGTTTAATAAGTTAAACTATTTTAAAAGTCATTTTTAAATACATGCTTAAATAAGCCGAACGGTTTTAAAAAAAAACTACGTTCATTAAAAAAAAGGTTTAGAATACGTTTAAAAAATAAACCAGTTGAAAAAGCTTTAAATAAGCTGAACAAATGAAATGAAAAATGGTTAAAATGACGTTTAAGTAAGCCTAAATATTATAAAAAATAACTTTAATAAGTTGAGCGGCTTAAAAAAGTTCCTTAAATAACTGAACGGTTAAAAATACATTAACAAAATCAAACGGTTTAAAAAAAGGACGTTTAAAACCTGATTGTTAAAATAAGGACATTTCATAAAACCAAAAGATTTAAAAACACGTTTACAAAAACTTTACAAATAAAAATAAAAAAAATCGTTTTTAATATAAATAAGAGTAATTTACATTTTTGGTCCCTGAGATTTTCTTAATTACCAATTCAATCCAAATGTATTTTGGTTACTGTATTAGAAACTAACAAAAAAAACTAAACGTTTTTAGTGAATTAAACTGAAAATGTTATGAAATACAAACCACATAGCTTGATTGGTTAAAAGATTTCTTTTTAAACTTAAATGGTTAAAATGTCAAAAACACAGCGACCAAAATAGTAAATTTCTCTTACGAAATTTAAGTGAAAGTGAGTCTTGAGAATGATAGGTTAGCTTAGTATGAATAGACTCATACTATTGTTTTAATTATTATTTTGTTGTAACGGTAGGTGTCCAGACATGATTTGACTTCATTGGGTTCTTTCAAAACTTGGAAGGTTGGGACTTCTTTGTTAATTATTATTAAGATTTCAGTTATTTACAAGAATGGTCCCTATGATCTACTTATATTATACGTTCGATCCCTAATCATCGAAATGACACGAAACAAATGGTCCTTTTCACCGACTAGTTCATCCTTAAGGAAGTTAGATTCTCAAACTCATTATCTTCGTCTAGGGCTGCAAAAGAGCAGAACGAACACGAATAATTTCTTGTTCGTATTCGTTAATTAAGAAATAAACTTGTTCGTGAACTGTACACAAACATTTACCGAACGTGTTTCCTTGTTCGTGTTCATTCATTAAGGAAATGAGCATGTTCATGAACTGTTCACGAACACTTACCGAACGCAAACGAACACAAAAAAAAAATCAAACGAAAACAAACAAATATTCATGAACATGACAAACACAAAGAAGTCCATGAACACAAACAAATACAAATGACCACATATTTATTTTAGAATAAATTCAGCATTTTCATCATAAAATTTACTAAAAATTAATGAAGACGTAAGTCATAAAAATAACTAACACTAAAGTTAAGAATGTACTTGAACACATTAACGGACATAAACAAACACATTATCGACTATTCACGAACGGACATTAGCGAACATAAACGAACACATTATCGAACGTACACGAATATAAATGAACGAACGAGGCTTGTGTTTGTGTTCGTTCGTTTAACTAAACGAACGAAATTTTCTTGCCCGTGTTCGTTCATTTACTAAACGAACGAACATAAACGAACTTCCGGCCGCTGAACGTTCAGTTCGTTTGCAGCCATAGTCTCCATGTGTTAGGATCGGGGGTTCATTTTCTAGTATTCTTTAAATGGAATGAAATTTAAATCTGGATTCATGAACTTGTTTCATTATACTCAAATGGATATATGGTTTTATTTATGTAAAAGGTGTATTGATTTATGTTAAATGTTTTCATGTGCGATAGGTGTGTACGCAAGGTGCATGTTTTGACTACACTTAGTTTTCATGAAAATATCAAGTTTAGAGACATGCTTTGGGGTCTTGGTTGAAAACCATAATCATCCATGTTTCACAACATGTATGAAGAAGAGCTGGTCAATCAACGGCCATGGAATCTAAAATCGATCAACCCAATTTGAAATCAAAGAACCAAACTCGATGAAATAATCTAAAGCCATTGCATATGATTCTTGAGGAAATTCAGGAGCTCCCCCCTCACGAAACACATTACCCATATTCTTAGTTGCTTTCAGGATACAGTTCATACACTAGGCCACATTTTGTGCAGTGGTTCCGGAGGATTTGATCTAGGTGTCTCATCCAGCACCAGTGAGTGAACAGGGTCGCCAGCAAAAGGAGCTTGAAGAAGAAGGGGTGAAGGTGGAAGAGCTTCTAGACCTTTATGGGAGGGGGACGAATGAAAACAGACTTGTAGTTGAGTGGTAGCCGCGTGACTTTTCAAATTAGAGATAATGGGTTGGAGTTTCCCTTGAAACAATTTGTTCTAGATTAAGTTAAGTGATTTTTTTGATTATGTGTTTCCTCCTGAGTGGGTGGGGCAGGTGATCACCTTATGTTCTTCAAACGGATGGGTGATCAATTTACGAGAGTGATCCCGGGCCCTCCTGTTCAATCAAAAGAAAAGGACAGGGGTTGGGAAATTGTTGTTGTTTTGTTTATTTAGACATGGATATTCTTGTCATTTAGTATGGTAGGCCTTACTTGACCTTGAATCCAAATCTAATCATATCCATTCGTTTTAAATGTAATTGCCAAAAGAACAGATTTGTGGACTCGGTAAAGCGATCCGATGAGTCGGCCCACCTATGGCCCACTCAAATACCGAATACTTTGAATTTCTGATTTTACTTTTAAAACGCCACCACTAGGGCTAAAAAACCAGGATGGAAACTGGAATATAATCCGGTTTGGATTTGAACCCGAAGCATAGGATTGAAATCAGTTTATAACCTTTTTCTTTATAACTGTTGGAACAAAAACAAACCAAAACAGGCAAAACCAAGCTTCACCTTATCTTTCCCTGGCAATGATGAATTTCAAACCAAACCAGTTCGAGCAAAAATCTAATTTTGACTAGTGATGACGACCCATACCCGAACTGGTTTGGCTCCAAAAACGATTTGTACAAGTATAACAACCAACAATATCATCATCACCACCAGCCACAACCATTATCAACCACCGCCAACAAATGTTTTCTTTTTTTGAGTAATCGAATAATCATGATATGATACATCTGTTTCTCAACTTGGTAATAAACTCCACTAAACGGTATTGTGTGAAAAAAAAATACCGTCTTTCTCAGACTTCTCTTCAAATTATGTTCTTTCAGGACCTCATTACTACTTCCAGTTGCTTCCTCTAATAGTCTGATATAATGGCACCTCATGCAGACTAATCCATGGGCTCACACGGCCAATAAGCTTCTGTTCAACAAAAACTATTAATGGCAGCTTTCGAATCCCTGTAATCGACGTGTATGTTTTCTTGTCAGGTGAGTGATTCCAAATCTGCACTTTCTTAAGAAAAACTAACCGGTTTTTTTTTCCCAGATTTTCTTCAAAAGAGCATGAAATGCAAAGGCTGATTCAGCTTTACAAGACAGATAGCACAATCAAAATATGGTGATTTTATACATTTAGCTATGCATAAAGAAGAAAATAAAGCACAACAGACACTGGAGGAGTGGAGATGGGGGTGAACACTGGAAACCAAGGAGTCTGTAGGGACTCGCATTTAAGTAGACATTCCTCTTACACGATTGAGTATACACAAAAATAACAGAATTCCAATCTCAAATGCATACATCAATAAGCAACAAAACAAAACCAAACAATCATAGGATCAATCACAAGTCCATTATTGTGTAGAACATACCAACTACTAAAATAGCATTCTATGGTGCTTTAATGTCAATGAACACATGGATCCATATGCAGCAACACAATCCAAAACCATATATATTTCTATGGATACAACTCATATCTTCACAGCTAAATCACAGATATTGCCTTCTCTCATGCTGCACGATGCTGGAACTTGCAGCCTGTTTTTGCTTTTTAAGAAAGTTGAACTACGAAGTTTGTCACAAAATAAAAAAAGAACAGAAAAAGAGAAACAACCAAGAGATAAACAGGCGAGTAAGTTAATGAGTAAAAATATGGTGTAAGACCATATGAGATGTATAAAATTTCTATCACAGGTTGACAAAAAAAAGTAAATTTAGGAAACAGATGATGCATTTGTTTCCAGCATTTGCACCAAATTTGAAGGCACAGACAGATAATAATCTAAGGATGCATCTGCAACAGAAAACTAAACCTGTTTTTACTCGTTTTCGGCATCATCATATGACGGTCTATGCGTTTTGACTTGAAAACATCACTCACCTTCCTGAAAATCAAAAAGAAGGTAGGATCACACCATAAGTAAGACAATTATATGGATGGATTGTTTCTGATTACATCTAATCTAGTTTAAAACAAAACATATCAAAAGAGTCAAACGGGTCAATAATCAACCAAAGTACATCTCTATTAAATAAAACACGCCCTACCTCATCTTATGTAGTAAATGATATATTATTGAATTAGATTCTTATAGAAAGGGAGGTAATTTGTACACAATAATATTATTTGCAACAGAAGAATTTCTTGCTGTGTTGTTATACCTTGCGATAAATGCAGCATCTACTCTTGTGTACACACCTCCCTCATTTTTATGGTACAACTTTTGTAATCAGATTAGAAGTGTGGCAATTCATGTCGCGTTCGGGTTGGTGTATTAGAATCAACCAACCGTGCACAATCATTTTACTTAATCATGTCAAAAAACCTAACCCTAACCACACACGCTTAATAGTAACACTTTGATGAAAGTGTACTGTGGGAAGTGATAACGCAGATACCTATGGCAGATTATATGTGGTGTTTAAAAAAGAATACTTACTCTTTTGACATCATTGGATAAACCCAAATCAGAAAGGGAATTTTCTGATATACAATGTGCATGCACTATGGGACCATAAGTATCACCAATATTCTCATCTTTGATGTTAAGGTACACAGCTCTTCTAAACATCCATTTGCCCATTTCTTGACAGTAAAAGTCATCAAACACGTCGCCACACAAAATGCACACACATTGACTTTCATCAGCAACAACCATTGGCTCGCCATCAATCTGCACAGGACCTGTGGTCTGATCACCAGATTGCACTTCAGGCTTCTCTTTAGACCAATCATCAAATTTTGTGAACCATCTCCTCGATGCTTTATTGGGAGTGTTCAATTCAGGATTATTAAGTGTATGCCACTCAATGTGTCTGTCGAAACGCTCTACAAGTTTAAACCTTAACCCGCATATGTGACACTGATGCGGAAGTTCATCAATAATGAGTTGGCTGATAACAGAAGGATGTGACCTCCGAATAACGTCAGGTTTAAACTCAAAACCAATAACACTTTTTACATCTTCAGTGTCCACGGTACATTTTACAGCATAATTAGAGGGAGATGGCTCATCATTTGTAAGGGGTAATTTCATCTTTTCTGGTACAGGCACAGGAGCTACTGGAGCATCAGTTTTAGGGTTCCCGCTTCTTATCAGGGTTTGGTCAGATGGAGAATCAGCCTTTGATGCAGAAATTAAGCCCTTGGCAACCAGCGTACTTAAAAGACTCGAAACAGGTGGCAAGTCTGCCTCTCTTTGCAAAGTAGATGCAGAAAGCAATATGCTGTCATGTGAAGATGAACTCAGGTGAGGTGACTTGACCTTTGAGTCAGGGGATGTAAATTGGGTTGGGGGAGGAGCATTTGGTATTGAAGGCCTTGAATTAGATTCAGAATTGCTACCAAATATGCTAACAGAAGCTAACAAGTTACCAGTGGTCAAAGGTTCATGGGTATCAGTAATAGGAGATTTAATATGATCCAAAGATGGACCAATCAATGTTTTTGCATCAGCAGAGATCTTCGTAGCTGGCGATTGAGAAGATCCATGCTTTTTTGTATGTAACGGCAGCTGCATTTGGGATTTTTGAGAATTATCCATATGGAAAGAATCTTGAAGAGACTGACTAGAGAATCCTGTGTTCTTTTGTCCTCGAGATAGAGGTGGTTTACCATCTTGGCCAGCAAAACTATGCAGTATTTTACTTGAAATATGTGTTGAGAATGAGGGTGCAGGAGGACGATGGAGTGTTGGTGATGCAGCTCCAGGAGTATGTAGTTGCTGGCCCGTTATTGCACTTGGAGGAAAGCCGAGTAGTCCCGAGGCTCCAACATGAGAGGACCCTATTTGTGGCTGCAAAGAAGACTTTAAGAGAGAGTTAACAGATGTGGATACCCCATTGAAAGGCAGCCCTTGTGACCTAACTACTGATGGCATTTGCTGTCTGAAAAAACCACCATCTTTATAATCTCCAGTTAGTGAATCAGATGAAGCTTCTCTATCAACCCTTGATCCCATATCTTGTAACCGTCGTGATTTTTGAAGGTGATCCTCAACACCCTGCAAAGTTTAATGTAGATCCTCAGTTTGGAGTTGCACCTAGTTGTACATGCATATATAAATACATAAACAGAACAATCGTCCTCTAAAATGCTGCCAGTTTTAAAGTGAGCAGTAGTCAGATCTTAATGTTCAGATGACAGATTCTGCTTCTGATAATCTGACTGTTTACGGGTTAAATATTTAGTTTCATACCAGCCGCAACAAAACAAATCAGTTTCATACCATCTACAATAAAACTGATTATCTCAGGGTAATATAAAATCACATGCCTGCCCTTTCCAAGCTAATTTGAGACTTTCACTCCCACTAAAGAAATATCTCCTTTTCAAACAAGAATGTCTTTTTCGGTCTTTCTATCTATTAGTTGCCTTAAAAAAATTAAGACTTGAAACATATGATTATTAGTGCTCAACAATATATGCACATACAAAGACTATTCAACAACCCATCTTCTTACACATGATTATCCGACTCTGGTTAATGGTTATCGGCTTATCGCCTATCAACTATCATATACACACTCAACACACATTCATACGCAGATTGCTGAGAACTACAATTGTCCATCTTACATGTAACCATAATCAGCAGGGTAAACAGTTGAACAACTGCAGAGCTATTTGAGTAATCGTATGAAAACAAGGCACCCAAAAAAACTTTTTCATAAAATTAGTTTTGTAAGGGCCCAATCTCAGATGTATATTTACCAGTCAACACATAAGTTGCAACTTTGCATATGAAATGTACCAAGATTAAATTAAGAGACCATTCTACTTTCTTAAGACATACCAACTTTTCATGCTCAAGGTGTGACCGAGGGTCTCTCTTTGAGCTACCACCAGATCTTACAGAATTCGGCAATCCTGAGTTCATGCCATCCCACATATATTCCTCTTCCTCTGAATTCTTCCAGCTCCTATTTAGCTCACCAGATCGTTTCATTGCAATGTCAGTTGTAGGCTGTGATTTGACATCTGCATTTGCATATCTCTTGGCTGAAAAGTTAGGGAACTCGTGCTTCATGTCAAAGCCATTTCTATGACCCAATATAGTCTCTTTACTATTGCTCCCAGGTCCATACAAAGAATTGCCAAATCCCTGCTCATTAACTATTTCACTTGAATCAAAATCATTATATAGTGCACGTTCATTCTCACGAATAGCACCCACCACATTTCTTTGTACTTGCTGAATATTCTGCAAAATTTATAACTTTTTAAAGCAACACCATTGCTAAATGTGAACGGCTAATTTACAAAATTTCAAATATAAACTAACATACATTTACCTTAAGGCGAGGATTTGTCTGTGGCCTCACAGAAGTAATATTGACTGATAGTCTGTCTTGTCTGTCAGCATCCTCAGGTGAGTTAATCAGGTTTGTCTCACTAGTCGGACCTTTTACCTTCAATATTCAAAATGACGGTAAAAAATCAACGACAATGGTATAAGCTGAACATAATAATAAAATTTTACTTGCTTCCGACAGTTACTACTAAATTGTTGTTAAAAAACTCATGTAACTAAAAATAGATGAATGATAGAAAAATTCATCAGTTTATCAAAGAATTATAAACCATGTCGATATGGAAGAATGAGTGATGCATATACAAGATGATAGCCATGCAACACAGAAAAAACTAGGATTTTCCAAAGAGCCTCTTACCGCACTTGACTGTTGGAGTCTCTGTCGCGCCTCCAAATACTTCGGATTTACATGAATACTACGAGCAGGACGTTGAGGTTGTGGGTCAGGTTCCAAAGAAGATGATTCATTTGTGGCTGATTGGAAACCAAGTTCTTTCTCTATGTGTTGTAATGACTGAGGAGGGAATACACCTTTCCAAGTCCCAAAAAGATGTCGCATTCCAGAATGTACTGCTGGATCAACCTGTCTATATGCCTTGCAGAAAACCTAAAAGACCCACCCAAGGAAGCAACTAACCAGTGATAATTAATATCTATACAACCAACAGCAAATTTGAAGATAGCATACATGATCAGATAAATTTTTAAGTGGTAACTGAACGGTTCACTAACTTTCAAACCCTCATTAAACTGGATTAAAAATGTAGGAGAAATGCTAACACTTGAGCATAAGATTCATTTATGTAGCCATAAGTATACATCAAAGATATACAAAATTAAAGCAAAAAACATATTTATCTTTATTTTCCTAATCTTCAAAGCATTTTTCATGTAGAGGACAAACAAAACCGCTTGAACTAAGAGAGTAACGTAGTTAAAAGGCACTTCTGGTGACTAAAGATCTAACCTCAGGTAGTCTGGCAGCAAAGTATTTGATGTAATCTCTGCCAATATTCTTCACAATACTGTCAAGAAGGTATAGTGATGGCAGCTTTTGATCGCTGGGAACCTATACACAATTTTTCAAGTCAACTACAGTTACGATTAAACAAGCTCTTCATCAAGCTAACTTGTGTATTTTACGAGCACCACACATAAACCAAGAGGCAACATGACAAAGAACTTGAACAAGAGCAATTTCTAACTTGGGACAGTATGTACTATAAGTTCATTTAAAACATTCAAAACTTCCACTTCAACAACATTATACCTGACTACGGAAGACCATCATCAGTTTTACACTATACACGATCTCTTTAAGCTTTTACGTTCATCAAACACATCTAAATTTTCTTTTTCTCTTCAGAAGTGACTTTCTATATTATCTAAGCTAATTTGAAGGATCAATGAGCAGGGACATAAAGGTAAGGGCACATCATAAATGAACTCAAATGCACAAAATACCCCTCCATACAAAGATGAAGCTTAATCGATATTTTACATGTCCATTCAAAAACTCTAATTGATCGAATAAAGTACTAACTCATCCCATAAGGATTGTAAAAGTCGGCATTCGATGCTCTAGCTCTGGTAACAATCGCATCCCATCAGCACAAAGAGTATAACCTTCTATTCACACAAACACACTGCAATTGTTGTGCTTGTATTGGATTCATTTTGTCACATATACTCATAATATACTCATAAAAGCACCAACTTGGTTTGTAATCCATATAAATCAACTAATCAAAACTTCCAATTTACAATTTAACATTTTCATTTAGGGGAGTAAACTATATCAGCTCATAACACTAAACAACAACTCTATAAACATTTCCTTTAGCTCATTCTGTAATAGTAACCAAAAATCATCACCTCAAGAATATTAGAGCAGATAGTGGCAGCTATGGCTTTTGCAGCGTGCACGTTTTCTCCCGCAATGATGGTCAGGTTAGTAATGATAGGTTTGGAATTGAAAGTCAACTCAGCCAGTGCTGTCCTGTACTGATTCACAAGCTCCTGATGCTGCTGTTGCAGCTGCAATTGCGATAGCGCTTGCGGATGATAACCTCCCCCGCCCCTAGTCGAATCGCTGTTCTCTGAGTCTCTATCTCTCTCTGCAGCCGGCCGAAACCCTACCGCCGGTTGCCGCTGAACCACCGGCCTACCACCACCACCACCATTAGAAATATTATTATTACTGCTGCGAATAAACGGCCTCTCTTCCTTCAGTAACCGAGGTTTTTTCATTGCAGCAGGATCTCTCGATGATCTATCAAATGGTCTACCACAAGAACTACTATCCATTTCCATTGTTTCACCCCGTCGATCAAATTCGAAACAAAAACATACAAAACTGAAGAGCTAAATTCATGTTTACAATTAGATTATTACACAGCTAACTACCGATACAAACTCTAATCTGAATCTTCAAACAAAAGGAAAAACACATCAGAAACCCTAACCCTAGCTATCGACGATTACAAACACCTAAACAGTACAAAGAAACACAAAAATGAAAAAGAAATACAAATGGAGAATCTTGAAATTGAGGTGAGATAAGCGATCGATGGGGAATATAGAAGAAGATAGATAGATCATTGGTTCATCACCATCGTCATGCAATGTTCCTGATTTGAATCTAGTTTTCTCGTGTGCGTCTCGTTCTTTGTCGGGACAAATATGTGGATAATAAGGATTGGAGGTTTCATAAAATAGGAAAGAAGTTCGACCCAAAGCCCATATTAACAACCGTTCACCTAAAATCGGCCCATACTGCTTTGCCTAATTAAAGTTGTTAGATAAGAAAACTGGTTTGAAGTCGATCAGGTTTTAAACCTGACCTAAAATGGAACGTGGTTTGTACAAAACCGGTTTGGTTCCAACCAAAATGGATGTTAATAGGCGGGTTAAGATTTTGACTGTTTGGACAGATTCGGTGAAATTGGGTTTTTGAAACCTATATCAAATAGGTTTCGACTGTCGAAGCATTTTTTACTATTGATAAAACTAGAATTCTGACTTGTGCCTTGTTATGGGTGTCTAGCAAGTAAATGTTGGTCACAAAATGGTTCTTATCGCTATATATATTAAAAACTAAAATGTAGTAGTGTAAGTGATATTCATACATTTATAGAAAATAATATATTTTAGTTGTTTATGTAAATATAACTAGTTTTTTAACCCGCCGCACGATGCGGCGGCACAATTCGCGGTGTGATAAAGTATGAAATACAATCGACCCGGCTTGTTTCCGAGCTAAATTAAAGTAACTCGAATTTATACCGTAGAATGAAAATGTATTATATTTCACGCAACTCCAAAACGTAATACAAACCAACTCAAAACGTACATAAAAATAAGCACGTGTGGCGGCCGTATGTGGCATGATAAAGTGTAGACGGCAATCGCCCCGACTTGTTTCAAAATAAAATTTCTGTCGAAACGTAAAGTAACTCAAATCTATACCGTCAAATAAAAATGTATTATATATGATCTGACCCATGTTCAAACAAAATCCACGTTCAAACATAGACCAACTCATAACATATTTTTAATTTAAGCCGACTTATTTTCAAACATATAGTTTATCAAAATTATCCTTATTACTTTCAATAGGTAATACTACTTTTTTAATCCGGCAAAAATGCCCTTATTATTTTCAAACACTCGTTAATGCTA
>BJCO01733470.1:0-11255 GCA_018326465.1 Flaveria floridana
TAAAAGATTAACATTTAGTCTTTAGTGTCTAGTTTTGTAGTTTATACTAGTATAGGGACTATTTGTGTAAATTTTAGTTCCTTAGTTTCTAGTATAAATAACATAGACGTATTATAGATTGTAAGTTTTTGTATGTTTTTATGAGAACTGCTCTCTATCTCTTGTAATCGTCTTTTGCTATCAATGAAATCTGAATTTTGTTGATATTGCTTGATTTGATTACAATTGCTTGTATTTTGCTTTAAATTGTTCATATAATTGTTACAGATTGCTCTAATTGATCCTATCAAAGGCAAAAGTATATTCTGAATTAAGGTTGTGCAAAACTTACACAAACCGGTTACAAGTTTCATATATATAATAAGGCTAGTTTCGCTGACAGTTTCGCTGGGTAGCGAAACTGTCCTGACCAACAGCCTAGATTCACCCGACTGCGAAACTTTAACACCCGGTTATTTATCTATTTTGAAGATGACGAAAGAAGAAAAGAAATAAAGTCCAAAGTTAAGGGACCAAACTCGCCAACGCATGAAACTTGGGCAAATGAGGGCATATTAAGGGAGAGGGCAGCCCTTTACCCTCTCCCCACACCCACAATTCAGCAAAAGAGAGAAAGAAGAGAGAAAGAAGAGAGAAAAGGGAGAAAAGGGTTGATTCGGGTTGATTCGTGCTTGGAAATCATCATGTAGCGAGTCAAAACAAAGTTCTTCTTCTTGTTTGTATGAGTTCTAAGACCCCTCTTTTAATTGTTTTCAACTGATTTGGGGATGGAACACATAGTAAACCCGTTTTTGTATGTGTGTGTGTTTGACCCATTTGGGTGTGATTGCGTGTGGTGCGTTTAGAGTATGTTCTTGGACTTATGTGTGCTTGAATGGTGTTATTATATGCATTCCTAAGATTTAGGATGGTTGATTTGGGCTTAGAATGAGTTTGGATGAGCTTGGAGGTCAAAAATGGTAGATTGGGTTCGAGGTAACTGCATTCTGCACCAGCTAGAGCTGGGCGACCGACTAGAGGCCATACGGGCCACTGGAGGGCGATTGGGATTCAGTCGCACGATTGAGGTTCAGTCGCATGACTAGGGTCCAGTCGCATGGGGAGTCATGCGACTGAGGGTCCAGTCGCATAGGTGCTCATTCGTATGAGGTCCAATCACATGAGGTCCATTCTCATAGTGTTCATTCACACAATTGAGAGTCCATTCGCACGATTGGGTGTTCATTCGCATAGGTGTTCATCCGCATAGGTCCAATCGCATGATGTTCAGTCGCATGGAGGCCATGCGACTGAAGGGTACCCATTCGCCCAGACAGGGCTGTTGTACCTGAGGACGAACATAGTTAGAGTACTGACTTTCAGGGGTAAGTGAAGATGTAAGTTTTGACGTGGAAGTTCCCGTAGGTACACGTAAGATGACCGTTGGGATCTTAGAAGTTAGGTAGGGCATGATAATGATGATGATGCATGATTATGCATGATGTATGTTATGTATGTATGATGTTGCCCTGCAAGAAGATGCTATTTATGTATGATGATGTTCGTCATTATGATGTATGTTTATCTTTCCCGTGGCTTTACGTGTTATGATTATGAATGAATGAAAAGTATTATGTAACGTAAAGTGGAAGATAATGAAAAGAGGAACGAAATGAAAGAATGCATGCATTAACGAATGAATGAATGAAAGAAAGAAAGGCTTACAAGCAAATGTATGGAGGTTCACACCCAATGAAGGGTATTAGCTCAACCGTGTGCGGGTTAGCTACCCCAGAAGGATGCACACTGGGGGTCCAATCCTTGTGATTGACCATATGTATCGGATCCTTGCCGCTTGCCCTAGGTACTGGAGTTAGCTTCGTGCATAATGCTCGAGGTCTATGAAAGACCTCAGGTCCAGTAACCAGCTTCGTGCACAATGTTCGGGGTATAGCGCATGGCATTGATCCGTAATGAAAGAGAAAAGATAAGTGGTGAATGCACTTGCCCTAGGTACTGGAGTCAGCTTCGTGCACAATGTTAGAGGTCTATGAAAGACCTCAGGCCCAGTAACCAGCTTCGTGCACAATGTTCGGGGTAATGTACAGGTCATCGAAAGTAATGAACGTATGAACGAAGGCAATGAACGTACGAATGAATGTAATGAATGTATGAATGAAAGTAAGGAACGTACGAACGAAAGAAAGAGTTTATGAATGAATGTGAACGAAAGTAACGAATGTGAATGTTAACGATGTACGGTAAATGAACAAAAGTTAACGAACGTACCATAAAGATAATAATGATATTACCTATGTCTACGTATGATGTGTGATCGCATGTATGTAATGAACGGTTTTAAAGGAAGAAAAGTATATTTAATTTTAAAATCAAAACTCACTCAGCAACGCTGACTTTTTATATGTTTCCAGTTGGCAGGTAGTGTTGTTGTGGATGGCACGAGGCGGCTACTCAGCTCTTTTGGGATGACATTCTTTTGTATAATGCTTTTATGATGTAATACAACAATATATATTTTGTAATTGAGGAACGTTGTATTATCTGGCAAAAGCATTTATAGTAAATTGAAAAGTTATTTCAAAGTTTCCGCTGCATGATTTTTGTAATGATTATATAATGACGTGTTTTAAGTGCGATGATGACCAATTGTAAGCGTCCCGAGAACGGGGCCTTACACAAACTCAGTTTCGCCAGGTGACCTAAGTCAGCTGACTACCAGCGAAACTATAGTTTTGCTGGTAGTTTCGCTGGTAGTTTCGCTGCGTCAGTGAAACTATTACAAAAACTAAAACTAACAACTAATTACATACAAAGGATAAACTAACATTAATCCTATTACAAATAAATCAAAATAAACAAACTAACTAAGGTGAGTCCAACCTATACTTGATCTTCAAATCTGATGCTTTAAAGGATTACGTGATAGAATTAGAAGGTCATAAGTTTTCTGCAAGACTATTTGTGATGACCTTAGGCGGATTTGATGTAGTACTAGGTATGGATTGGTTGGCGGCCTATGAGGCAAATATTGGGTGTCGCAAGAAAATGATCCGATTATATGCGCCCGATAGGAATTTGTTAACGATCTACGTTGATCGAGTTACTGCGGTTCCAAAAGTGATTTCGATGGCGGTGGCAGAAAAGTGTATGAAATGTGGATGTAATGCCTACCTAGATTACGTGAAGGATGTTGATGCATCAGTATTACAATTATCCAATGTACGTGTGATGTGCGACTTTCCTGACGTGTTTCTGGAAGACCTATCTAGTGTGCCACCTGACCGCGAGATCAAATTCCTGATTGACCTAATACCTGGTGCCCAACCTTTTGCCAAGCTACCGTATCGTCTACATCCATTTGAAATGAAGGAACTTGTGGCTCAGTTGCAAGACTTATTAGATAAGGGATTCATCTAACCGAGCATCTCTCCTTGGGGTGCTTCGGTCTTGTTTGTTAAGTAGAAACACGGTAGTTTGAGAATGTGCGTAGACTACCGGGAGTTAAACAAGTTAATGGTGAAGAATCGATATCCTCTACCGAGGATTGACGACTTGTTTGATCAGCTCCAAGCTGCCAGTTGGTTTTCAAGGATTGATCTCCGATCTGGCTAATATCAGTTAAAGGTAAAGGAGCGAGATATTCCTAACACAGCTTTTCATACGCGTTACAGACACTACGAGTTTCTCATTATGTCTTTTGGTCTAACCAGTGCGCCAGCTTCCTTTATGGATTTAACGAACTGAGTGTGTCGGCCAATGTTAGATAAATCAGTGATCATGTGAATTGGTGTTATCCTGATGTATTCTGGGAATGAGGAAGAACATGCCGGCCAAATACGTGAAGTGTTGGAGACATTTAGAAGAGAGAAGTTGTATGCTAAATTCTCTAAGTGTGCTTTTTGGTTGCAAGAAGTCCAATTTTTGGGTCATGTGGTGAACTCTGAAGGAATTATGGTGGACCTGATGAAGTTTTGAGGCAGTGATGCAATGGAAGTCTTCAAAGACGTCATCTGAGATTCGTAGTTTCTTGGGTTTGGCGGGCTACTACAGAAGATTTTTCAAGACTTTTCCAAGATAGCCTCACCTTTGACCAAATTGACCCGTAAAGAGGTGAAGTTTGCATGGGGTCCAGTGTAGGAGAATCCTTTTGAGTAGTTAAAGGCATGATTAACTTAAGCTCTTGTCTTGACATTACCTGAAGGAAGTGAGGACTTAGTGGTCTATTCAGATGCTTCTTATTCGGGACTGGGTTGCGTGTTGATGCAACATGGAAGAGTGATAGCCTACGCGTCCCGATAGCTAAAAACCCATGGAGTCAATTATCGTACCCATGATTTGGAGCTAGCGGCTATGGTCTTCGTGTTAAAGATTTGAAGGCACTACTTATACGGGATGAAGTGCACCATCTTCATGGACCACAAGTGCTTAAAGTATTTATTTGAGCAAAATGATCTCAACATGAGGCAGAGGAGGTGGTTAGAGCTCATAAAAGATTATGACTATGAGATCCATTATCCTCCAAGTAAGGCCAACGTTGTGGCCGATGCCCTTAGCCGAAAGGAGAGACCCGAGCCGATTCGAGTGAAGGCATATCAGTTGGTCATGACCGCTGATCTGATGAAACGGGTCAAGGAATTCTAGGACTAAGCGCTTAAATAGGATGGGATAAATTCTAAATGAATGAAGGGGTTAGTCACAGAATTGGGTGAGAACACTCTCGGTGTTAGAACCGGAAATGGATTGATGTGGATCCCTCGTTATGGAGACCTACGGGGGCGAATCACAGATGAAGCTCATAAAGCTCGATACTCCATTCGTCCTGGTGCTACCAAGATGTATAGGACATGAAGAAAGATTATTGGTGGCCGGGAATGAAGCGCGATGTAGGAGACTATGTGAGCAAGTGCCTTACTTGTTTGCAAGTGCCATATGGGAGGATCCAACCATTGGATATACCCAAGTGGAAGTGCGAGCACATCACCATGGACTTCATTACGAAGCTACCTTGTACGACGATGGGGTACGATACCATTTGTGTGATTGTCGATTGTCACACAAAGAGACTTCCTACCGATCTGCGAGACGTATTCATCCCAGAGACTAGCGGATATGTTCATTAAAAAATTGTAGCTCGTCATGGTGTACCGTTGTGTATCCTGTCGGACCGTGAAACCCGGTTCACATCAAAGTTTTGGAAAAGATTCCATGATGTGATGGGGGCGAGGCTACACATTAGCACGGCTTATCATCCTCAGAAGATGGTCAGTCTGAGAGGACGATTCAGACTCTTGAGGATATGCTTCAAGCATGCGTGATCGACTTTGGAGGAAGTTGGGATGATCACTTACCATTAGTGGAGTTCTCATAAAACAACAGTTATCATGCCGGCATTGGCATGTCACCATACGAGATGCTATATGGTAAAAGGTGTAGGACACCCGTGTGTTGGGGAGACATTGGGCAGAAAGAGTTGGGAAGTATCAAGGTGATCGAGGCTATGACAGAAAAGTTAGAAATGATTAAATCCTTTATGAAGGCAGGCTGGGATAGGAAGAAGTCGGATGCCGATAAGAGGCGTAAACTGATTGAGTTTAACATGGGTGACAGAGTCATGTTGAAGGTCTCACCATGGAAAGGGATTATCCGGTTAAGAAAAAAGGGTAAACTGAGCCTAAAGTATATAGGACCTTTTCAAATCATTACTCGAGTAGGAGAGGTGGCCTATAGGTTAGAGCTACCCGATGAGTTAAGTGGAATTCATCCAACATTCCACGTATCTCATGAGAGAATGTGCTTAGCTGACAAAGATATAGTTGTACCACTGGAGTATATCGAGGTGGACGAATGGCTTAATTATATAGAGCAACCAGTGGCCATCATAGATTGGAAGGAGAAGAGGTTGACAAAGGGTTCTGAGTCTACGTGGGAGACTGAATAAGAAATGAGACAACATTATCCATAATTATTCAAAGAGTGACAAGTTTCGGGGAATAAACCACTTTAAGGGGGGTAGACTTGTAACACCCGGAAATTTTGTCAAAATAAAAGAAAACAAAAAGTATCTAGAAAGAAAAAGAAATGAAATAAAGTGGAGGGGCTAAAGTGTAAAAAGTATAAAAGTCAAATATGTTAATATACATGGAGAATGGCCGCCCATATCAACTTATCACATCTGCTTTTCCGACCAAAAGAGAAGAGAAGAAAAATAAGTATAGTTCTTCGGTTCTAGAGAGAGAAAGCAACTGAACTTAGCCTAGGTAAGTAATTCTTGCATAATTGGTTCGGTTTTGTTTGGTCTTTGACCATGAAACCGAGTTTTGCATGTTCTTGTGTGTTTATGTGTGTTCGGGTTCTTGTGTTATTGGTGTCTAGGTGTTAGAAACATCAAGACTTCTCAATTTTGAAGGAGTGGTGTTTGGAAGCAGTCAAGGTGAGTTCTAGACCCCGGATTTTACTTGTTTTAACCAATTTTTAGGGCTGAAAAGCATGTTTTAAAATGTTTAATAACTGCTGTATTTGTACCCGTATGTATGAATGTATTTGTTCTTGTGTTTTACGATTGGATATGTGATGTTGATGCTTAGAAAGCTAGATATAAGTCAAGAACATGTTAGGTGGTGATTGGGATTGAAAATAAGTTAGAGACATGCAAAACAGTTGGCCATGCGCCCAAACAGGGACCATGTGCCCAAACAGGGCCCATGCGCTTGAATTATGCCTTAGAAAAGCCTATGTGTTGGGGTCAGCGCCCCAATAGTGCCCATGCACCCAAAACATTGCCTGAAAATACTAAATGTAGGCTCATGCACCCAAACAATACCTCATGCGCCTAAGAATATTGACTTAGAAAGACTAAGTACGCCCATGCGCCTGAACAGTAGATCATGTGCCCAGACATATTGCCCAGACACCTAGTTGTTGGGGTCATGCGCCACAATAGTGCTCATGTACCCAAACTTTCCTCAGGCGCCTAAGTACATGCCCATGCGCCTGAATAGTTCATGCACCCAAAAGTAGACTGAAAATGTCCAAGTAAAGAGTTCATTCGCCTGAATAGTGTTGATGCACCTAAGCAGGGCTCATGCACTTGCATAGTTCTCATGCGTCTAGAACACTTGGAAAATTTTCTAAAATTTTGGAAAATCAGAATTTTAGGGTTTGACCTTAGTTTGACTTAAGCCTTATATTTGTTCATTTTATGAATGTTAATGGTTTGTTTTATGTTCCATATTATATATTATCTTATGACTTACGTGGTGTGTTTATGCTCGTATACGTAAAGTATTATCATAATGAAAGTGAAAGATTAATGATAATGACAGTGGAACTTAAAGAATGAACATATGAAAAGTCTTGCAAGCAAAATGAAAGGAGGTTCACAACTCATTGAGAGTTGCTAGCTCAACTATGTGTAATATAGCGTGCAATTCTTGCTAACCCATGAGGGTTCACACACAGGAGGATCAGTCTTGGTGACTGACCCATAGTATGAAATGGGATCCTTGTCACTTTACCCCGAAAATTAGGCGGTTGTTTGCCGGGAATGAGGTGGTTGGGTGCCTAACAATGGGGGTAAGGTTATGACCGGATTAAGAAACAGTGAAAGATAATGATAAAGTACGAAACAAACGAATACGTGCGATATTGAATGATGAATAAGGTTATACCTTGTTCTATGTACGATTAATGCTCATGTACGAAAGTAAAGAAAGTATTTTATTGAAAAAGTGTATTTTTATAAATAAACTGTATAAAGCATTTCGACAATTTAAAACTAGAACTCACTCAGCAAAGCTGACTATTATACATTTTCAGTTGGCAGGTAAATTTTGTTGAGGATGGCACACAGGGTGGCTACTCGGAAGGGCAAGACTGGCATCCATTCAAGCATAATATTATTGTTGTTTTGTAATGCAATTAAATGATGCTTTTGTAACCTAAACAATGTTGTTTTGCTTAACAATAGTAATTATCAATGAAACGAATGAATGGTTTTTGTTAATGAAATTCCGCTGCGTAATCTTAAGAAATGTGTAATGTTTTAATTATTATGTGCGATGAATGTCCAACTGTAAGTGTCCCGGGAACGGGGCCTTACATTTTGTTTTTAACAAAATTTGGCAAAAATTAAAATGGTTCATGGACAATTCTAAACACTTAGTTAAGCATAATCTTTCTCATAATGAATCAAATGGTTTAATAATATGAATAAATTTGAAAAGTTGAAAATTTTCCAAGTTCAAAGAAAATTGATCTTCTTGCATTCGAAAAGTTCACTATGAGTAAAAAACATGCGAAAAGCTAAACTTCTCAGATGCGAAAAGTTCAAAGATGTGACAAGTATTTAGAGCGAGAACTCTGACTTCTCGATCGAGAAGTTAGGATGCTATAAAAGCTACAGTTGAGCGAAAAAGTCACTATTCGCACAACTCTTCTGGAAGAATTGTGATTATGGTCGAAGTGGTTAACAGTGTGTTATTATTAGAGGATCCGCCTAACACGCTTATGAAGATAGACGAATAGGTTGCTAAAGACTGTTTAGTCAGGATGGGATACAGTCATAGATACCCTTCATTGGAGAAGAAATATTTACCTCCATTCTGGAAGAATTTATTTCATATTGTGATACATTGCTTAAGTAACCTTAAAGACGGTATGGATAACTTAAGTGTCTTGTTCGGATCCCTGCTATTATCTCTTGTTGATGATCTACCTTACAACACATCCAAGGCTATATTTGTGGCGATGCAGAAAAATGTGATAGCTACTGTGGGGAAGAAGTTCATCATGTACCCCATATTTAATCAGATGTAAGGCCCTGATCCCAGGATGCTTACAATTGGTCATTCGTAGCATAAAACATTTAAAACATGATATTTGCAGTGGAGTTTAAACTTTTCCTATATAAGTTGTAAATACATGACAAAACATTGTCCTTTTAGTTGTATTATAAAAACTTGACAATTACAATTATTGTCTCAAAATCAAGAATGCTAGACATGGATTTTTCCTTTAGCTATCTCATCCATGCCTACACACCTCAACATCATCATTAACTGCCAACTATTATGCACACAAAGTCAGCTATGCTGGGTGAGTTCTAGTTTTATAAAAAAATACGTTTTCATACATTGCAAACATTTACATTTAGTGCGTGATCATCCATCATTACGTACATATCATCATTTCATTTCTTATAATTCGTTTTGTTCGTTTCGCACATTTTGAACTTTCATTATTATCTTTCACTTTCATCTAAACCAATGCCGTATGCTATACCCAAAACATTGTGCACGATGCTATACAGGGCCGAACTCTATAAATAGACACTTAACATTGTGCACGAAGCTGACTCCAGTACCGGGGAAAATGACAAGGGTCACGTTTCGTACTTTCGGTCAATCTCAAGGATTAGACCCCTGTATTCATGGGCTAGCTAGGCCCCATATAGTTAAGCTAACAACACACGGTTGTGAACCTCCTTATTATTTTGCTTGCATGACTTTCGTTCATTCATTAGGTTCCACTTTTCATTATCATTAACTTTCACTTCATTATGTAATACTTATTCATAATTAGTATAAATAACACCAGGTAAGAAACATCATGAAACATGAATTCACATTCTCATCAACATGAATAACAAACAATAATATTCGACCGTCCATGGGACAACGGAATTTGGGGGTGGTAGCCCCTGACGGAGGGGTTCTAGGGGTGGCAGCTCGTAGTGGGGTCCAAGGAGCAACGCGCCTAGCTGGCACGAGAACTAAATATCGCGTGAGAACTACCTATCGTGCAAGAACTATAATGTCGTGCAAAAACTAACCTCTTGCGCGAATACAATCTTGTCGCGTGAGAACTTCGCAGATTCAATTTCCGTATTGTTGTAACGCCCCGAAATTTCCCGAAACAAGCCATTTAATAATAATGGTCTTTTAAGGGTTAATTTAAGAAATAAAGGAAAATTAGTGGGCTATGAACCAAATTAGCCTTAATGGGCTATGTGTTGATGGGTTTAAGAGCCCTAATCAGCCCTTAAACAATGCATGATCAGCTCCATTTCAACACAACAACCCTAGCCCCCAAATTCGTAGAGAGAGAAAGTAGAGAGAGAAAGTGAAGAAAAATCAAGATTTGGAGCTTGAAAGGTTGAAAGATTGAAGAGTTGGGTTATTGGAGCATCAACTCTTAAGAAAAGAGCAACAAAACGAGGTAAGAATTGACCTCTAAACCCCTCTGTTGATCAAACCCGGATTCTAGGGTTTTGAAAAGTTTCAAAGAAACACATAAAGGTGAAGTTTGCTGACCAGCATTGGATTAGGGAGATGGAAGCTGTGCTAAGGATCAGCGAGTGTCGGGAAAACCAAAAGGTGAAGTTTGCTTCCCATTCCCTTTTGGATCCAGTACTGTGTTGGTGGGATAACATTTTTGAGTCTTACGGGGAGGAAGCTATTAAGAGGATGAAGTGGCCGGAGATGAATAGGTTGGTGATAGGGGAGTACTGCCCAGAAAGAGAGCTTGACAAGATTGAACAGGAGTTTATGAGTTTGGAGGCTGGAAACATGACACATCAGGAGTACACTACAAAATTTAATGAAATGGCACGTCTGGTGCCTGACTTGGTGACTCCCAAATCCAAGAGGATCAAGAGGTACATACAAGGGTTGCCTCTGGATAATCGTAGGGACATGGTCACTGCCCGACCTAGTACTTTTAGGTCAGCAGTGGACCTCTGTGGAAGGTTGTACGATCATCGCAGGCCAGTGACAGTGGGTGAGACGAGGAAAGTTTGGAATAACAATGGGAAGAGGTATGGAAATGCTAACTACCAACCGGGAAATAAGAAGGCAAGGGTGGATACAAAACAAGTGGTTGTGAAGGGGGTCGAGGAAGTTAAGAATTATGGAAAATATGGGAGGAGGCATCCCGGAGAATGCCAAGTGGGTAGCCATGGCTGCTACCAGTGTGGGAAAACAGGTCACATGGCTAGAGAATGCCCGGAAGTGAACGAGTGCTTCAACTGCCATGAGTCGGGGCACTACAGCAGGGATTGCAAGAAAGCTAAGCCGGGAAGCTCAGGAACAAGCAGGGATGATGACAAGGGGGATGATGGAATGCCCAAGGTCAGGGCAAGGGCTTTCACCATGAACAAAAAGGAGGCAAGGAAAGACCCGGACGTAGTGTCAGGTATGTTCCTTGTCAATGATGTTTGTGCCTCCATATTATTTGATAGTGGTGCCAGTAAGAGTTTT
>BJCO01733500.1:0-10883 GCA_018326465.1 Flaveria floridana
TTGGTTATTTGATTTAGATTCACTGTCAAACTCTCTTCAATCTAACTTGTTTAATCAATCGAACTTTCTTGATTCTACAGGTAAGAAGAGCTCTAGAGGAGATCTTGGATCTTTCAGTGAGGATTCGGATTCTGACGACCCAGATGATTCAAGCCCAGATTATCCATTCTTCTCATTTGTCAAGGACTCAACGATTAGATTCAATGACAATGATCAAGCTAATCAAGCTTCAGATCATTCAGTTTCATATGATCAAGAAGGATCACAACCAATTCCTAATGATGGTAATGAGTTTGTGCGACCTGAGTCAGGAACATCATCTATCTCTGGTGATGTAGTTCATACTGATAACTTTGATTACTTTATCAACTCTCCGACTCAAGTTCCAAACTTCAATCCACATTCTTCTAACCTACTGCATCAGCTCTCTAACTTGAATCAAACAAATATGGATGTTAATGTTCAAGGTGATGAGATTCCAATATCTCGTATTCACAAGAACCATCCAACATCATAGATTATTGGTCCATTGAATGAGAGAACAACAAGGAGTAAATCAGAACAAGCAAACCTATGCTTATACTCTTTCTTTCTTTCTTAAATTGTTCCTAAAAACGTTACCGAAGTGTTAAAGGAAAATGGTTGGATTGAAGCCATGCAAGAAGAATTACTTCAATTCCGCAAACAAGAAGTGTGGAATTTGGTGGAATTACCTGAAGGAGAAAATGCTATAGGAACTAAATGGTGGTTTAGAAATAAAACTGATGATCGAGGGATAGTAATTAGAAACAAGGCGAGACTAGTTGCACAAGGATACACATAAGAAGAAGGAATTGACTATGATGAAGTATTTGCTCCAGTTGCTAGACTCGAATCCATTCGTGTCTTCCTGGCTTATGCATCATTCATGCAATTCAAGGTGTATCAAAATGGACGTTAAAGGTGCATTCTTGTACGGTCCAATCACTGATAATGTGTACGTGAAGCAACCTCCGTGCTTTAATGATGCAGAATTTCCACATCATGTGTACAAGATTAGCATAGCTCTATATGGACTCCATCAAGCACCGAGAATCTGGTATGAGACATTGTCACAACACTTGATTCAACATGGATACACAAGAGGGAAAATCGATCCAACTTTATTCATAAAGAAGGATACTGATGATCTCTTATGTGTGCAAGTATACGTTGATGATATCATATTTGGTTCTACTAGTCCAAAATTGTGCAATGAATTTGAAGAAATCATGAAGTCTCGTTTTCAGATGAGTTCTATCAAAAAAATCAATTTCTTTCTTGGACTGCAAGTTCAAAAATCTATAGATGGTATATTCATCAATCAAGAAAATTTTATTAGCAAACTCTTGAAGAAATTCAAACTGTAAGATTGTCAGTCCATAAGAACTCCAGCTAACTTAAACACCAAGATTGAGCCTGATCCCAAAGGAAAATCAGTTGACCAAACTTTATACAGATCTATGATTGGTTCTTTGATGTATCTTACTGCATCTAGACCAGACATAATGTATGTTGTTTGTGTCTGTGCCAGGTATCAATCAGACCTAAAAGAATCCCACTTAATTACTGTCAAGAGGATATTCAGGTATCTCAAAGGTAAACCAACTCTAGGGCTTTGGTATCCTTACGAGGGAAACTTTGAGTTACATGGATATACAGATAGTGATGATGGTGGATGCTGCCAAGATAGAAAATCTACAGCAGGTGGTTGTCAGTTTCTTAGTCCCTAATTAGTCTCGTGGCAATGCAAGAAACAAACAAATGTCTCTGTTTCAACTGCAGAAGCTGAGTACATAGCTGCATCAGCGGGATGTTCTCAAATCCTTTGGTTGCAAAACCAACTGCTGGATTATGGGTTCAATTTTCTTAAAACACCCATTTACATTGATAACACTGCTTCTATGTTCACTACATCTAATCCAGTTCAACATTCAAAAACAAAACATATCGAGATTCGATATCATTTTCTCAGAGATAACTCTGAAAAAGGTTTAATCATTTTGATTCAAATTGCAACTGAAAAACAGTTGGCTGAACTATTTACTAATGCCTTCTTACCAGGACGGTTTGAGTATTTAGTGGAGTCAATTGGTCTTATTAACCATGTGTAAACCTGGTTTCTAAGTTCTTCTCTCAGTGCTTTGAATCTTATCATAATCTGAACCCTCCCTAATCTAAAAGATCATAATAAGTGAACATGTCAAAGTTATTTGCCTGATTGTAGTTTGTGTGTGTGGTTTTCTTTTATAGAAAAATCAAATACAAAAGTAGAAAACTCAAAAATTAAAGATAAAAATATAAAACAAAAACTACAAAAATAGAGTCCTTCTTTATTTGTTAATTCATTTTTAGGAATGAATCTGTTTTTGCAACATGTGAGAAATGATAGTACATTAGTGAGATCAGTTGCATACTTCACTCGCTAATAAAGTCTGACATGATCAGATATGATGTGTAGATGACATCATGCTATTATACTGAAAAAGTAAATTCTTGTGATTAAACTAAATCATCTATGCTTGTATGTGTGTTCATCTGAGTACTTTTGAGTTGTATTAGCTTATTAGATTGATTACTTGTTAAGTTACAACACTCACACCTGATGGTGATGTGACTAATCATGAGATTTGTTACAAGCACCATGTCACTTCTTTGTTATGAGTCATCATAGACTTGAAGTGCTAAGATATCCTCTGTTGTAAGTGATTACAGACCTGGATATTCTCCTTTGATGCAAAAGATGCCAATGTGCACAACCCATTCAAATGGACGGTTAGAGTTGATCAAATGGTTATCCATGATCATTCTCTGTTAAATAAGTAACATGAACTCTGGTTATGCATATTTGTTAGGTAATAAGTTGAGAATGTGCGCTTACTTGCATGTCTTGATGATAGTTGAGCTCTCTAAGTCTTTGTATGAGTCACATCATGTCATATCTAACTCTACCCTAATCAATCCAAGAATTGAAAAAGTAAGAAAGCTGATCCTTTTGTCAAAAAAACCCTCATTTTCTGTCCAATGATCTTGTGTCTCCTTTGCCGTGAAATCACTGACCTGGAACACACTTGATCAGGATTTATTAATTGTCTATGACTATTCACACTTTATCTTATTTTAATGTGTTGATCTTAACTAATATGATCTCACTGTAGAGAATGATTCTATTATAAATATTAGATTTTGATTTTGATTTAATTTTGATTTTGTGCATGTTTTTTGTGCACAGGTAATTTAACAATGATGAGTGTGACCTTATTGTGTTACCTTGGGAAACTTCTAAGTTTATGAAACTTAAAAGTTTAGGGGGGTAATAAGTGTAAGAGTTTTCTCAAAAAATCAAAACTAAAATGTTCAATGGAAAGGATAAAGCTAAATGTTCAAAATATGTATGTGTTTGATAATGTAAAATTTTGATTATGATAAAATGAACCTATATAAATTTTTTAGTGGAAAAGTGTCACACCCCGGGCCCAGAGGAGCAGGACATAACGCTTAGTAATCAACAACCAAACGCAGCGGAAAACCAAAACGTTTTATTACATAACATCTTACAATATTTTCACTGGAATATTGCTTGATTCTAATACACAAGGTACCCCAATCCATAATCTAAAGGTATCATTATTAGTTTCTTGATCAATCATTACTTGAGACTTTTGTATCTAAGGCTTCTAGGCTCAACTTTTGCCTTCTACAACTACCCTCAACTCTTGCTTCATCTTTAGGTCTCTTCTATGGCTCATCTAATTCTCTAGTTGTACCTGAAAGACATGCTCAAAAGATTTTGTGTCAACATAAAGTTGGTGAGTTCAAGTGCTTAAAGTTTAAAAACAAAAGGTTCTTTAGAATCTATTAGTTGACTTTGAAAACATAAGTGCTTAAAGTCTTAAAACAAATGGGACCCTTGAAGTCCACAATTTAAAGTTTAGTATCAGTTATCACTATTGTGGGGTCACAATCAACCCTGCACTCAGTCCTGGGCTAGCCTCTTCTAAAGTTGAGTTGTACCGGTTAACCCCGAAGGGAGAACTGAGCCTCAAAAACAGTGTACCATACCTGACGGATGGTTCACCATAATATCTTATCAAAACCTGTTACATGCCATAAACGACCCCGCAAGATCTCAGTGTGGTACCCTTCCTACATGCAAGGCACTGTGTGTGGGGGATTCCCCAAGTAGATCTACCCATATAAAACAAGCGGTTCATACAAGAATTAATGACTGTGACAAAAGAATCAGCAGGTAACAACAATTCCACAACATATATCATCATAGCTTAGCACATAAGTAGTTTAGTTAAAAGGGAGCATGCTTCATCCCAAAACAGTAGTAAAAAGGGGATTCACTAGAACTCACCTGGTATCCTTATTTTGGTTATGAGCTTGGTATAGAGTGAAGGGCTCCAGCAATGCAAATCCTAATTTGTACATATAAGATTTGTGTTTAGCATTAGCACAATGTTATAACATGAATGCGGTTGAGCTCTTTACTTAACTTAACGTTGGTAATGAGTATCATTGTAGTATCTTAGCTTTTGTACAAGTATTGGTTATCATGTACTAATTTGTGCATATTAGACTAATCCATGTTCTTATCCAAATAATGATTCTTAGTACAATGACTGTAGCAATAATCGGTTGATATTGGAGATTGCGATCTTTATAGATGATTATCATTTATGAAATTAACAATCTATAATATAATGTTCCGAATAATGTATTAGATGTTTTAATAATATTTATATTGTTTATGCTTTTATCCTAGCATTAAATTGATTGTTGCTAAATAATACAACTGTCGATAATTGTTGTCGTTATATTGACTGAGGGATGATACTAATAATATTTATGGCATTTGGTTCATACCAGTCATAATAAGATGATGGACTATTAGTAGTAATAAGATGATGGATCATTATAGTGTCTATAGGTCTTTTGTCTTAAATAAATACGTGTAGATGTCATTTTACCTAAGTATCTATTGTGTGTATATGCACGATCGTATTTGTATGTAATTTACATCTTGAAGTTTTATAAGGATTTTGTGTGACATGAGATCAAACCTGAGTTGTATCTTCATTAACATATTATAATCATTCTTATATCGTCATGATACACATATTTTTTTTTATCTTGGTCGGTTTCTGATAACTATCCTTGCTATTTGACTCTCGTGTCTGAACTAACCAATTTAAATTAGACAATTATATCAAGTGGAGTTCATCTTCATTTTATAATTTATGTATTTTATATTTAGAGCTCAAGTAACATGCATGTAAATTATAATTAGATTTCAAATGTGTACCGCGTGTGATTATACCTTTCACTCGGTTCGCGCTCGTTAACCCACTCGTATTGCTCTTGATTCATCATGTTCTTGTTGTTGACTACCTGATGGCCTCGGTTGACCGACGCTCAAACTTATCATTCTAACACAACCACTAACATAATCAACAGCAACAACCAGAGTCAATGTTGTCAATCAACATCACCATACCACCACTAAAACATCATCACAACCACGATTTCCATGATCAACCTAACCGGCTTTAGGCTATCATCAAAGTAGCCAAACTCACCCCCAAACTTGATAACCCACAACCAAGAATCACAATCGCAACCATCGTCACCAGTACCGTGCACCGCCACCACAACCGACATCACCATCGTAACAACATCAAACTAGCCTTCGTTATCACTAGTAGCCAACACTATAATCCAACAACCTACATCACCGCCACTTTTGCTCAATCACTACCAACAACCACCATCGACTACCACCAAACCACACCATCACCACAACCGACAACAACGACAACCAGCTTCTATCGTCGCCTAGGTCCACAACTCGCAACCCTACAGTCAACACAACCACAACCACAACCGGTTCGACCACCTTTTACCCGACAACCACCCCCAAGGTAACCGACATCACCACCATCCTCATACCTCGCCACCACAACAACCACGACCAAGCTGCAGCACCACCGCAGCAACACCGCCTGAACCCAACCATCAACATCATAACCGCCTAGGGTCGACCTCCAGAACCACAACACCCATATCCGCTACTGGTAACAACCACAAACTTCACCGCCTCCACCACAGTCGCCCCGCACAGAACCAACGACCATTACAGTAGCCGTAACACCAACATAGCCGCCACCTCGGTTGTCAGCCGCCATCGCCGCCTTTAGAACCCACGTAACCATTACCACCGCCTTTGATTAAAGCCTTACCACTTAGTTTTAGGAAAAACCAGCATCACCATCGGGTTTTAGGAGCCGAGGGGAGTCCTGATTTGCATGCCACTCGCCCGCACTCGCCGGAACCACCATCGCCGCAGGTGGCCGGAAGTCGGAGAGGGGGGTTAAAGGGGCTGCGACAGCCTCTCTCTCTGCCCTAATTTGCTTTGTAAACCCTAAAAATGAAAGAAAACTTATTTATATAGGGGGTTAAGTGAGCGGGTTCGTTAACGGGTTAGTTTGCATCACATTCGGTTCAGTTTCTCGTATCTTTATAAAATTTATTTCATGATATTTTTAATTATACTAAATATTGTAAATATCCCAAAATTATTTACTTGATCATATTTAAAATTTGCTTGATAGTTAAACGAGTTCCAACATGTAAATATCGCGTATTCAACACGTTTAACTGTTGTAAGTGTTTTCTCGTATGAGCATTGTTATTGTTATTTATGTATCAAAAATAGATCTAACTAAGTATTTAATAGTATTTTGTACGTTAATTCACACATCAGAAGCGTTAAAACTTTAACTGTCAAATACTCGTTTGTAAGTTTGTAGAAATCATGTTATAACTTGTTACGTTCGTCTGATTATTGTTCCGGCTTAGAATTATTGAATCGAGCTTCAATGGGCCTTAAATGGGCCTTGTTTATAAGTTCGGGCCTCTATTGGGCTTTATAATGCTAGTTCCTTATCCAAGTTTTCTTTCGTAAGCCCAAGTCAATACGGACCTTTATTGGGTCTTATAATACTTTAAGGTTTCTAATTGGGCTAAATTTCCGGGGTGTTCCAGTCTCCCCTCCTTTAAGAAATTTTGACGTTGAAATTTTGGTATCGTTAATATTGTTTCCGAGTGTGTTTCGGTCATAGTATGAGTCTTAAGGATTTGAAACTTTTCAGTTGAGCATACAAGGACGAAGATTGTTGATTATGTGTCAAATAATTGGGTTTTATCTTGATTCAGGTAAGTATCCTGATTTTTTATCATGCCTGTCAAAACTATTGAGTCGTTTCACGCATAGATATTGGGCTTCAGTACCCAATTAATTAAGCTTTGTACAAATTTGACAAGAAGAGATTTTCCACTGTGGTTCAATACACCGTCCTTCTAGATAAATCTAGCAAGGAGACGAGCACCAAAATCCTAGCGATATCACCGTCCTAATGGAGAATCTTATGAAAGATTGAGAAGAAAAGATGTTGGTGTGAATGCCTTTCATTAGACATAAGAGTCAAGATGCCTATGCGTCACTATTAACTACCTAGGATCACGATGAAAAGGTCATAAGATAATATAGATTAAAATCTTCACATCAAGGAGGATTTGGGTTTTCCCAGGAGTATAGATTTATATCTAGATTTCGCGCATTTATTCCAACCAAGTTAAAACTAGAAAGTTTTCACGAATGATAAATTGGAAAAGATAGGTCACGCATAATGGTCACTAACTATCTAACCTTCCTCCTCTAGGTGCAATACTGTATACGATAATCTCAGTCTTCGAGTAAGTCCACCCATCTTATCTGACGCATGTCGAGAGTTTCCCAATCTAAGGTGTGTTATAAGCTCTTATGAACTGACCGTTAGGAGAGTTCACAAGTTCAAAATGTTATGTGGGTGACGACAATAGAAGGAAAGCCAAACTGTAGGCTATCCGCATTCATCAATGTGGATAAGCAGAGACAAAGGTGGCCAAGACTTGTTCTTCCGCATTTAGAAGTGCGGGTGTCTTAGGACAAATGCGGATGAAGGCCTCCTATCCGCACTTGTCAATGCGGTTGATATTACCAGTTGTTGATCACCCTATTGTGTCTGAACTATTATTATAATGGTTAGTTGGTAGAGTAGTACAGATAATGTATCCTAATGTATATTTTATTTTACAGAAGTAGAGTAGTACAGATAATGTATCCTAATGCATATTTTATTTTACAGAAGTCGCGCCCCATAGTTCCAGTTCATGCATAACGTAACTCTTCACATGTTTCTTGAATTGTCGGGCGGTTAGACTATTTTTCTCGTCCCGTGGCATCAACACACATTCCAAATCTCTTGATCCATGCCCAGAAAAATTCAGCATTTTGTAGGATAATGATGCCAGTCGTATAGCTACAGGAATGAAGCTTTTATTAATCCTTCTACAATTTTCATTTAACCCTAAACATTGACGTATCTCAACGGGGTGTTTACTACTTCTCAGACTTTGATAGCCCTAAAATTTTAGCAAGTTGTCTCGAATTTCGTGCTTAATAGCAATGACAAGATAACAGACATGTCTAAGTATGGCTTTTAAATCCCATTCATCAGGCTCATGAATACCGTGGATGCGTCAGTCAGCCCAAACAGGCTTAAATATGATTTTCATATTGGCTATATATAATTGTAAATGCAACCTTGGTAACGTCGTTTTCCTTATATTCTTGGCTGATAACATTAGAAGTGTAATCAGCATCATGCAACTGATTAAGCACGTTAACGGTTCTGGGAAGAGGGTATCGCTTCTTCTCGGTAACTTTATTCAACTCTTGATAGTCTATCCACATTAGGAGCATTCCATCCTTCTTCCCACAAAATGTATTAGGGTTCTTGTAAGGCCCCGTTCCCGGGACGCTTACAGCTGGCCATTCATCGCTTTTAAAACATATAATTTCATTAACTTTAACAAACATTGCAGCGGAATCAGTAAAATAACTTTTCATTTCAATATAAATGCTTTTGCAAGTTAATACAACATTTATTATAAAACATCGTTTGTTCGTATTACAGTGCAAAAACATTATACAAAAGAATGCCAACAAAAAGGAGACGAGTAACCGCCCTGTGCCATCCTCAGCAAACTTACCTGCCAACTGGAAACACATAAAAAGACAGCGTTGCTGAGTGAGTTCTATTTTAAAAATAAAATACTTTACTTTCATTAAAACCTTTTCTTTACTTTCACGCAATCATACATCATACGTACACATAAATAATATCATTATTATCTTCATCATTCACTATCTTTACTTCTATCTAGATCCTGTTAAACTTTACCCTCTCCATGGCACGCAACCATGGTTACTGAGGTCGAGTGTCGAGGATCCCGTTTCATACAGTGTTACTATATTTCGTCCGTTCATTACTTTCATTCGTTTATTCTTTAACTTCCGTTCATTCATCTTACTTTCTCATCATACTTACTCTTTGATCATTACCTCTTTTCTTTCCATCACTCATAAACCTTACCCTTCTGTTTCGTGGTACTAGACCTAGGCCTACCAAAGACCTTCTATAATGGTGCACCGTACCTCCTGGCCACAGTACCTAAGGTAAAGTTTAGGTGTACCATTGCCATATGAAATACCCTTCTGTTTCGTGGTACTAGACCTAGGCCTATCATAGACCTTCTATAACGGTGCACCGCACCTCCTGGCCACGGTACCTAGGATATGTAGCAATGGTTTTATACAAATGGTCAATCACAGTGTCAAGCTTTTCCCTCTTCGTGGCACACAGCCACGATTACTGAGGTTGTAAGACAAGGATTTCATTTCGAGTTTGTTGCGACGACAAGGTTGCTCACCTCATATGTTTGCTTGCAAGACTTTCTTACTCTCATTCATTATTAATGCATGTATTCATTCATCATGTTCCTCTTTCATTATCTTTCACTTTACGTTACATAATACTTTCGTTTCATTCATTAACATAACACGTAAAGTCACGGGAAAGATAAACATACGTTATAATAAGGAACATCATCATACACGGATAGCATCATCATACAGGGCAACATCATAAGTATATAGCATACATCATGCATAAACATGCAACATCATTATGCCCAACATACCCTCTAAGACCCCAACAGTCATCTTGCATGAACTTACAGGAACTTTCACGTCAAAACTTACATCTGCACTTTCCCCCAAAAGTCAGTAATTAAACTATGCTCCTCCTCAGGTACAACAGCCCTATATGGGCGTATGGGTACCCTTCAGTCGCATGGCCTCCATGCGACTGAACATCATACGAATGGACCAATACGGATGAACACCAATGTGGATGAACACCCAATCGTGCAAATGGACCTCGTGCGGATGGACTCTATGCGAATGGACCTTATGCAAATGGAACTCATATGAATGAACTTAATACGGATGAGTACTTATACGACTGGGCTCTCAATTGCATGACTCCCCATGCGACTGACCCTCTAGGCGTGCGACTGAGCCTCAATCGTGCGAATAAACTCCAACCGCACTTCAATCGGCCGCATGGCCTCTAGTCGGTCGCCTAGCCCTAGGTGATGCAGAATGCAGTTCATCCCGAACCCAATCTACCATTTTCGACCTCCAAGCTCATCCAAATCCATTCTAAGCCCAAATCAACCATCCTAAACCTTAGGAATGCATACCGCAACACCATTCAAGCACACACAAGCCCGTAAACAAACTCCTAACGCATCACACGCAAACACATCCAAATGGGTCAAACACACACACATACAAAAACGGGTTTACTATGTGTTCCAGCCCCAAATCAGTTGAAAATGAGTAAAATAGGGATCCTAGAACACACACAAACTACACCAAGAAGAAGAGCTTTGTTTACACCCGCTACACGATG
>BJCO01733530.1:0-13720 GCA_018326465.1 Flaveria floridana
GTATGTCCCACATCCCGAACGGCACAGGAGTGGCTCTGATACCATTCTGTAACACCCGGCCTCTCATACCACCAATATTGTCCGCTTTGCCCACGAGTAGCTCACGGATTTGCTTTTGGTTACCCGGTTGAAAACTATCTAGGGAGGTCACCCATCCCTAGATTGCTCCCACCTGAGCACGCTTAACTGTGGAGTTCTCCTCTCATCCACAGCCAATACGCCCAAAACGCGTTGGTGATATTAGAGACCAGACATTCCTTATGAACCAGGAATCTCTCCTGTCCACGGCCGATATGGGATAAATGTAGGGTGTCACAATCACCCCCCCTTTGGACTCATCGTCCTCGATGAGCCCGAGAACTCACCATCCTTGGTGAGGTATGTCCCACATCCTGAACGGCACAGGAGTGGCTCTGGTACCATTCAGTAACACGCGGCCTCTCATACCACTAATATTGTCCGATTTGCCCACGAGGAGCTCACGGATTTGCTTTTGGTTGCCCAGTTGAAAACTTCCTAGGGAGGTAACCCATCCCCGGATTGCTCCCACCTGAGCACGCTTAACTGTGGAGTTCTCCTCTCATCCACAGCCAATACACTCAAAACGCGTTGGTTATATTAGAGATCAGACATTCCTTATGAATCAAGAATCTCTCCTGTCCACGGCCGATATGGGATAAATGTAGGGTGTCACAATCACCCCCCCTTTGGACTCATTGTCCTTGATGAGCCCGAGAAGTCACCATCCTTGGTGAGGTATGTCCCACATCCCGAACGGCACAGGAGTGGCTCTCATACCATTCTGTAACACTCGGCCTCTCATATCACCAATATTGTCCGCTTTGCCCACGAGGAGCTCACGGATTTGCTTTTGGTTGCCCAGTTGAAAACTTCCCAGGGAGGTCACCCATCCCTAGATTGCTCCCACCTGAGCACGCTTAACTGTTGAGTTCTCATCTCATCCACAGCCAATACGCCCAAAATGCGTTGGTTATATTAGAGACCAGACATTCCTTATGAACCAGGAATCTCTCCTGTCCACGACCGATATGGGATAAATGTAGGGTGTCACAATCACCCCCCCTTTGGACTCATCGTCCTCGATGAGCCCGAGAAGTCACCATCCTTGGTGAGGTATGTCCCACATCCCGAACGGCACAGGAGTGGCTCTGATACCATTCTGTAACACCCGGCCTCTCATACTACCAATATTTTCCGCTTTGCCCACGAGGAGCTCACGGATTTGCTTTTTGTTGCCCAGTTGAAAACTTCCCAGGGAGGTCACCCATCTCTGGATTGCTCCCACCTGAGCACGCTTAACTGTGGAGTTCTCCTCTTATCGACAGCCAATACGCCTAAAACTCGTTGGTGATATTAGAGACCAGACATTCCTTATGAACCAGGAATCTCTCCTGTCCACAGCCGATATGGGATAAATGTAGAGTGTCACATTATCTTCATCAACAATAAAATCAGAATCCTTATCTTTACTAGTATCCAGTTCAGATTCATTACTTTTCTTTTCAAAGTCATTATTATCCCTTTCATATTCATCATTAACTTCATCATCAGACATGTTATTCTCAAAGTCAAACTCATTCATAAACTGAGCTATAAATGTATTATCATCCATAAGTTGTTGTACCTGCTCATTGTTCATATTCTCATTACCAACATCATCTAACCGCTCATTCTCATTACCATTTTTCTTATTTCGTGTATTCCTAACAACATCAGGCTCACTACCATTCAAATTACCTTCACCAACAAGCTCACTAGCATTCAAATAAGGCTCACTAGCATTCAAATTACCTTCACCAACAGGCTCACTAACAGTCAATCCAACGTCATCACTAACATTCACATGACCTTCACTAACAGCCTCACTAACATCTTTATCACTAGACTATGGGTTATCATTATGCCACTCAAGTGCTAATTGTCATTTACAATTATAAGGCCCAACATCAACAATCTCCTCAATCACTACTTTAGAACCACCTTCAGGTGACTGAAAGTATATGTTTAGCTTAGTTTTATCATGCTCTGTATAAATCTCTATCAACTTAAGAATAGATACATACTGCAACATGTTTAGTACATCCTTATCATTCCCAAGAGCTCGTAGATCGAAATCTAAATCTTGCACTGGGATCTTAAAATGATAGTAATTTACCTCATCTTCACGATAGCCTAAAACTTTGATAATTACATCAATCACATGGGCAAAGAACACATCTTGATTAACTAAGTCCACAAAATTGACCTTGCTATGCACGTATCTTCTAAGTGGGAAGCTCACAAACTCTCCACCATGAAAGATTTTTTGAGAAAACAGGTTTGGTTCTTGACCTGTGTTAACAATGCAAATTAGACAATGCAAAACAGAATCCAAAATTACTTGGCAAATATTTCTAGTGTATCATACTCTACTTCAGTGGGAGCACGCAAATGGCACATGATGAGGAGTGAAATCAGAGAAGTGTAAAACGTGGGGGATGAGTTTAAGAGCTTTGACCTAGTTTCAATTTGCTCTTATGCGAAGACAGAGATCGTTTACACATGAATTGACCGAAATACCCTTAGGTGGGGTGCACGTGACTGCTATTTAACAGCACATTCTCACGGCGTGCGAAATTTGGACTGAAACAGACAATTTTTTTAAATTTGGTACTCAAGTGAGACAAAATAAACGTTGGTATTCAAGTGGTGTCAATTTGCAAAACACACCTTGGCCCAAAACCCTTCCTCCCATCCGAATCCCATCGAAAACCATCGCCATCCCCAACTCCGGCGACTCCGGCGGCAGCTACGGGAATATGGGTTACAACCCAACATTCGTCAAGCCTTCAAGTTTCTAAGGTTACTTTTCTAATTTTCTTTCTTTATTAACCCTAGGTTTTGTTTTGTTTTAGTGATTTTGGTGTTTGAGTGATTATAGTATGAAGATCTCTTCATAGTTGTACAAACAGTTTAACTTACTTCTTTGCAGACCTTAACTACATGTTTCCTTGTTAATTTGTATTGTACCCAATTTAGAATAGTTCTAGACTGCACTCCAGTAATGCGTATAAGTTGCACAAAGTGTAATGAGCAAGATGACTGTGTTTGAGTTGATATAATTTTAAGGGTTCTTATTGCATTTTATTGATTCTGTAAACCAAAATGTCTCCTAAAGTTGTCAACCTTCCGCACCGCAGAAGGGAAAAAATGGAACCGGATCCCCGTGAGATACATGCTCGAGTCATCAAGTCCATCACAGGCGGCATCTCCGAGTACCGCTTCCAGCTCAACAATCTCATAAACCTCTACTGCAAATCTAACCTCATTACCGATGCCGTTCGTCTCTTCCAACAAATCCCATCACCCAATGTCGTCTCGTGGACGTCCTTCATCTCTGGTCACTCAAACACTCATGCTGCCCTTAGCCATTTCGTCTCCATGCTCCGTCACCCCACCCTCCCCAACCAACGCACTTTGGCCATTATTCTCAAAACATGTGCCTCTATCTCTTCTTTGTCCTTTGGTTTCCAGCTTCATGCTCTTTCTATCAAACTATCCCTTGTGTCAGAACCCTTTGCAGCCTCTGCTCTCATCCATTTTTATTCCAAATCTCAGCTTCCAAACAATGCCCGAAAGGTGTTTGATGAAATGCCTCAAAGAGACGCGGTTTGTTTTTCCTCTGTAATTGTTGGGCTTGCCCAAAACTCTAAACCTATTCATGCTTTGTCTTACTTTTCTGAGATGAGAGCTTGTGGTTTTGGGTCTACAGACTACAGCGTGTCTGCTGCACTGCGTGCGTCTGCCGAATTAGCTGCTTTGGAACAATGTAGGATGGTTCATGCCCATTCAGTTATTAATGGGCTTGATTTGAATGTGATAGTGGGGACTGCACTGGTAGATGGGTACGGGAAATGTGGGATGGTAAAAGAGGCGCGTTTGGTGTTTGATGAACTTATATCGATTATGAATCTTATAGGGTGGAATGCAATGATGTCTTGCTATGCACAACAAGGGGATAAAGATTCAGTTTTGGAACTATTTTCAGTGATGGAGTTCCAAGGTCTTGCACCTGATGAGTATAGTTTTTTATCAGTCATGACAGCTTTTTGTAACAAGGGTTTAGCCGATGAGACCGAACAATGGTTTAAAAAGATGAAACTTGAGTACAAATTAGAACCATGGATTGAGCATTACACATGTTTGGTGGGTGCAATGGGTAGAGCTGGGAGGTTAGAAGAGGCAAAAAACATTGCTTTAACAATGCCAAATCATAAAGCTGATGCTGCAATGTGGAGATCTTTGCTATCAGTCGGTGCACATCATGGTAATGTTGAAATGGTCAAAGAAATGAGTCAAAGATTACAAGAACTTGACCCGCAAGATGATTCGGCCTATGTGATTGCTGCAAATGCTTTTTCTATTGCTGGAAGGTTGAGCGAAGTGCAAGAAGTTAGAAAATTGATGAGGGATAGAAGGGTTAAAAAGGAAGGTGGGTTGAGTTGGATAGAAGTTTGCGGGCAAGTTCATGTCTTTTTAGCAGGAGACCACCGACATGAACAAACAGAAAAAATCTACTCAAAGTTAGCCGATTTAATGGAGAAAATAAGCAGATTAGGGTATGTTCCTGTTTGGGATCAAATGCTACATGACGTTGGGAAAGGGGAGAAGATAGAAGCACTTTGGTATCACAGTGAGAAACTGGCGCTAGCGTTTGGGTTGGTTGCTGATGTGGCACCACGAGGTAAGGCTTTGAGGATTGTGAAGAATTTAAGGATTTGTAGGGATTGTCATGAGGCCTTCAAATATATCAGCAGAGTAGTGGAGAGGGAGATTATAGTGAGGGATGTTAACCGATACCATAGGTTTTTAGATGGTGGCTGTAATTGTGGAGATTATTGGTAATTTATGCATAAAAGGAGGTGTTCTAGTTAACATCACACACACCAATGTGTGTTTGATCTTCAGGTGTTTATGGGCTTTCATGTTGTGTGATTTGGAAAGTTATCATTTGAAGGTATGGTATCATGATCCTTTTATACTTTAGAAGCAAATTTATAGTGATATTTAACTTGAGCTTTAGCCTAACTGTTTATAACAGACATCATTTCGAAACATGATCTAAAAACAGTCTGCTTGTGAGTGAAAAAAAAAGAGCAAATTCACTATGTTTGAGGTATTTTGATATCATAAAAAATAATTCAACCACAAACAGAAACAAAAATCCACTAACCTACTTTCATGTAAATCTAATGGCCAAAATCACTATATTCAAAACATATTGCTGTGAAAAAAGTATTCAATCAAATCAAAGAAATATATGTTTGATAAGATACCATTGAATATCTATTCTTGGAAGAACAAAAAGAAAGATCCAGGTAGCTCAATTGGGTCAGTGGAGCTGCTTCAGTTCCAACAGTTAAGTTGGTGGCTGAGTGAGGTGGTTTCAAGCAGTTATTTTTCTTGTTATTTCCTTTTGTTTTTTAGATCTGATGCGGGAGTTTTTATTCATTGTCTTTGATTATTACCTTGTCACTATGCTTTGGAGAATTGCTCATCTCAAATCGGGACAACTAGTTGTTCCTTTTTTTCGTGAAGTAATCTCAAATTTCCTAGTTCTATCAATATTCAAAACTTTAAAGTTTGTTTCATGCGCTTTGCACCTTAGTTGTTTATTTGGTCAAATATATTCTTGTCTAGATTTTTTCATATGGGAGCTTGTAGAATGCTTAATTTTGATCTTTCTTATACTTAAATTATGCACATATGCCACAACTTCTTTTGTTGGTGTGGTAGCTTATATTAAACTCAATTATCCTTTGGAGACATAATTGAAATTTATCATTCTACTTAGTTATACATATAATACAAGTCTCAAATAGATTGTCACAGGTTGGTATCTAATTAAACATGCTGATCTCAAATATATTTTCTTGCAATTTGCAGGAGCAGGATGAAAGTACGATATTAAGCACTTGAAAGTTGTACTTCTGGAAAGGCAGCTCGACATGTGAAACCCGGTATATTTACTTGGGGAATCCTGTTTTGCGCGCATGGGTCGGGTTGGGTTGTGATGCGTTTAACAGGTTCGTGAATCGAATTCTTGAAGAAAGATGGAAACTTTTGATGAACTTGTGGATCTTAACAGGGCGTTTCACATGGATTATTAAAACTGCTTATCAGTTTATTGTGTTTTGCTATAAACGCTCAGCGGTTTTAAGAGTAGTTGGAATGAGTAAAATGGCAGTTTGAAATTTTCTTATTTCAAAAAGCAAAAAAGTTAATAGGCAATACCAATTACCAAACACCCTGTATAATCAACCGTTCAGCATCTTATAAAGTTGGTCAAAGCAATACCATAAAACGTGATGAATCTATATGTTGTTGTATGAATGCGTTGAACTTGAAAGTTTTCGATCCTGTATTCCTTTTCTAGAGTTGTTAATTTCTATAGAAGACGTTTGTTGGGATAGGAATATAAGATTCATGGAGGAGAGGAATGTATTCAACTTTTTTCCTTTTAATACCACTTGTTTGTTAAAAGTATCTTATTGGGCACTCAAGAATCCATATGGTTTGTAAACATAATAAAAATACATCCTTTTTTATTTCAATTTTTATGTAAGTAGCATTCAATTAACTAGTGGTTCGGTTTTAAATATTTTTTTTATTAAGATGTATGTAAAATTAAGCATATCACAATGTTATATATTTAAAATTCGAAAAGGTATGATATGAAAAAAAGAATATATATTATACTTGTAGGTTTTGGTTGTGTTGTGACAGTATGATTTTGAATAAAATTTATAGCAAAAAAATGTTGCAACTGTACATCCAAAAATTTAAAAAAGATTACGTTGTGAAAAAATAAAAATATATTATATTTGAAAAGGTTGTCGTCAGATAAAATTTATATTGAAAGATATATAAAAATATATATGTCATAATATTGTTTGTTTATAATTTATAATAAATCATATTTTTAATAGTTATAAAGAAAAGGAAATATGTTAAATATTAGTTTTAGTATTAACATAATAGTAGCTTTAACCAGTAAAAAATAAACACCTGTGCTTAAGCAGACGCCTCTTTGAGGAAACAAGCGCTCGCCTGCTTAGACACGTGTCTATTTGTGACTGGTTTTGCTGCATATGCGTCCACCCTTGTTTGTAAATGCGTGGGCACCTTGGCCGGAGAGGACAATTTGAAAAATAAGCTTCCAAGGAGACATTTTGAAAGACAAGTTGAGGAAAATGAACACTTTGAATAATTTTCCTTTATTTAATAATCATTTGGTGTGTTACTAACCATTTGGTGTGTGTATGCATTTACAAAACTTAAAACATTATTATAATATTTTTTATATTTTATTATTTCTGAAAATACAAAGTAAAAAAATAGTTTAGTAAAATTGATTATAATATAAATGTAAAAAGTGTTGATTAGGTAAAAATATAAGAATAGGTTTGTAGGGTTAAAAAAATGTTTTGCTTTTGAGGATTAGTAGAAATGTTTGGACAGCTAATTAAGTAGACACGTTTGTAGGTGTTTAGGCTTTTTAATTGGTTGGAGATTGTTATGATCTAGACACGTTTTAGGTGTTTTTAGGCATTTTGTTGGAGACCAAAAATTGTCCGGCTGAAATTCATCACGAGAGATTGCAATGGCAATTTTTAATAAACGATCGAAGGCTAGTCACGACCCCACGCATTGTGGTGCACTAAACTAAAGCGTGATTAATCAGATTGTTGTATGTGCTATATCCATCTAACTATTCTTTCCACTTCGTAAGAACTAAAAGGATAAAATTTGTTTTCTTGTTGCTCACGGTTGTTACGGTGACAATGACGTGATTAAGTACGTAAAAAGAAAGTATTAACTTATGAGGATTTAACTTCAAATATAAAGATGTAGACTACTAAAAAACATATAATAAACATGTGGTTAAGTACATAAAAAACGTATAATATTATGATGGCCATGTTTTAAGCATTGGACCGTGAATAAACAAGACGTCGCGACGGTGTTTTCGGATATCACAAAAAAGTTGTGGATCAAAGCTAAGGGTGTTTGTCCTGCACTCACTCTTCCGTTCTTGTAGAGTTTCATTGCTTTTGAGGTTTATGGCAGCGTGATCTGTTTTATCCATTCTTATTCTTATTTGATGATATGTAATGTCTAAACTCAAGTTTGCAAAATACAGTTTCGATGGCCATTTTTCACATATTTTCTTTGTAGATGATATCCTCAATTATAGTGTGACAAACTGACAATGGTCTACATCACACGTGAAGAACATTGCCAGAATGATGAGGTGTTTCTACTTAACATTCGGCTTAAAAGTAGTCAAATCTTGAAAAATGTGGCTTATTTGGCGTTAGTGTGGATTAAGCAAAGGTTGAAGATTTAGCATCGGTTTTTTTCATTATTAAAGATGTACCTTTCCGTTCACCCCGTAAACGAACCAAGTGTTCAGCGAACAGTTCGTAAAAAGTTTGCGCGGGAGGTTTGTTTATGTTCGTTTGTTTAATAAATGAACGAACACGAACAAGAAATTCCGTTCGTTTAGTTAAAGAACAAACATGAACAGAAACTGTGTTCGTTCATTTATGTCCGTGAACGTCTAATAATGTATTCGTTAGCGTTCTTTTGTGTTAATTTGTTCATTTAAAAATTAATGTGTGAGATAATTATATTAAGTACTTATTTATGTTTGATAGGAAGAAGCAATTTGATGCCTCTCTTTCTTCTTAGCCTATAGTGGAGGTTCAAGTAAGAAATTTTATTTGTGTTCATTAATGTTCATGAATATTTTAGTGCGTTTGTTTGTCTTTGTTTGAGTTCGTTTATGTTTGTGAACAGATTCATTTTCTTTATGAATTAACGTGAACAAGAAATCTCGTTTGATAAGCGTTTTTGAATAGTTGATAAACAAGTTATTTTCTTAATAAATGAACACGAACAAAACTCTGTTCGTGTTCTTTCAGTTCGTTGGATTGATGATTGGAGCTAATATGAAATGGATAAATATGGGAAATCGGTTATTGACACTTTGGTCGTATCTAGACTGTCTCTATGGAAGGCTACAACTCTTTTCATAGGAGGCCATCTCGCTTTGATAAAATCAATTTCAAGTAGTCTAGCTAGCTTCTCATTTACATATTTTTCAAAGTACAACGCTCAAAAAAGAATCATACATCGCTTGAGAGAACAAGCTAGAAGATTTTTTTTTTTTTTTGGGTGTGGTGATGAGAGAAACTTAAAATTCGTCGGTAAAGTCGTTGCTCCAAACAAAATAAGATCTACATGGTGGTATTGGTTAAATGTGGACAATAATAGTACGCTTATGGCATAATGTAATTATACTTTTACACATATCTCCAAATCCATGGAGATACATTCTAGTGAAAAACTAAGGCGTGTTTCTTTCGCAAAATGTATTGAAATTGAAAGTTAAATTGGAACTAGTACGAATTGAATGAGAAATTCAATATTTTTTAAATGATTTGGAATTTAATAAAACTAAAATCTATCAAAAGAATTTAAATTTAAAATGCATTTTAAAGACAAAACACTAATGAAGGAATGAAATTTATCACTCATTGAAAATTACCACCACCTCCGACTACCGATCACTGCTGTGGTATTACATACCACTGACCTTGCGTTGCCCTCGCCACTGACAATCGAATGCGACCTACGATCGCACCCGCTGCCGACAACCGATCGTACCCCGGCGTTGCCATCGTCGCTGCCACCAACCGATCATGCCTGCTGCCGAAAACCCGCGGCCACCGTCGAGTGCGTCCAAAAACGACATAGTCAGCTACAATGGTCGGTGTTTGGCCGTGGGCGCAGTCAGTGGAGATGGTTGTTTGTCGACGGTGGCAATGGTCAGAGGTTGAGGACGGTCAGAGGTAGGTCGTTTCGCATGATAAGGCGAAAAAGAAAATGGAGTAAGAAACAATCCCATCTTTTAGTTGTATCTACCTATTATAATAAAATAGTAACTTGGTATGACATGTGTCAGCACTACAATTTTTCTTATTAAAATTTTCTCGCCTCTCTCTCCTATTAAATAATTACCTTAATTACTAATAATCTTATTTAATATTTTTTAAGATTAAAATATTTTTTTATAAGTTAAGAAAAATATTTTTATATTAATGTTATTTCTAAATAAACAAATTTTTATAAATACTATTTTTTTCTAATAATATAAAACTTCTTTAAAAATACAATATATTATGAAATTAATGTTTTTAAAAAGTAAATTATTTAAAAACCAAAAATAATTTAATTTAGGAGTTATGATAATTAAATATTTTAAAATATGATATTTTTATACGGTTTGTTTTAAAACAAAATGTTATTTTAAAAAAAAAATAAAAAACAAAGTTATAAAAGGTTGATATCACTGTTTTATTACTTATAATGCTTACTCATACGTAATTTCAGTCATATCATATCTTGAAATATCATTCTATTTTCCATAAATTTTATTATATTAATATTTTATTTATTCAACCCATGTATTACACAGGTTTTCTAAAGCTAGTATATTAACATAGGGCTCAAAACGAAAAAGATAAAAATATGAACAATAAGCAAGTTATAATGAAATTTGATTTTCACTATTATAGATAATCAACTTACAATTGGGTATACATGGTAACTAATAGACCATCTTATTACAATTCAAACAATACTCAAATTAATTAATGCGAAAACAAGCTAGGAGTTGGAGAACAAAATTAATGTAAATAAACACACGATCATATCGAAACGTAGTATAATTAGGAGATAAATGTGTGAATTAATTAACATGGAGGCATGTCGGGAGGTGGTGGCAAAACTCTAGCGTTGCTGCTTTTCCCGTTCCTTACTATGAATACCATCCCCATTCCCCAACTCACGTGTCGTTCAAGATGACAATGCATAAACCACACACCTGCATCCAACAAATTATCAAATTAATTACTAGCTTTTTAAATATTAAAATGCATGTTATTTAAAGTAGGTAGCTAGTATTATTATTATTTTTATTATTATAATGATAAACATACATACATACATACATACCAGGATTATTAGCTTTGAATCTGATAGCAGTCCAACCATTCTGAGGAACAGCAATGGTCTGCATATGAGGAGGATCCACAAGATTATAAGTCAACTCATCTCTTTTCCTCTTGTAATTACCGAACCCAGACCCCACCACGTAGAAACTATGCCCATGCAGATGCATGGGGTGGTCCACTCCCGCCACCAGGTTGGTCCCCTGAAACACCAGCTCCACCGTCTCATTGTGCTTCACCATCGCCACCTCCGTCGCCACCTCCGGCAGCCGCAGCGACGCGTTCAGCCCACTCGCCTGCGTGTAGTTGAACTTCAGCGGGGGGACGTCCGGGAAGTCGTCCCCGTACACCCCGCGCTTCATCCCCCGGTAGTACGCCTCCAGGATCGACGTCGACGGCATGTCGAATGTTATGTTGTTGATGCTCGCAGCGAACCTCGACGTGTTGCGTATCGCCTCGCACGTCTCGTTCGCCGCGCATGGGATCGCGTTGATCGATAGGGTGTAGAAGAGGGTCCTTTTTATCTTCAACGGTACGTCGATCGGGTGTTCAGGGCTCGCAAGACTGCGTAGTCTTGCCGTGAAGTCGAACGACGCGTTTTGGTCGTTGAACGCCGGGAGGTCCGGGAAGACGGGCGGCCTGGTGGCCGAGCTGGCGCTGGTGTAGTGCACGATGGCGGTGGTGGTCGTGTTGTCGAAGGCGCTGGCCGGTTGGGCGTTGAAGAGCTTGGCTGCCATGTAGTAGCGGTTGGTGGGTAATTGGTTGGCTTCTAAAAGAAGGTCTAGGGTTTGACCGGGTGATATGGTGATGTAGTCGGATTTGAAGGGTTTGGTGTACGAGCCGTCGCACCCGACAACGGTGAGCGAGTGGTTGGCGATGGCGAAGAAGATGAGGTTGTTCATCGCCGCGTTCACCATTCGTAGCAAGTATGTTTTTCCTCGAGTGACTTGTATCTTTGTAGTTTCTGTACGTTTTGTAAACAAAAAGTACAAGATTAATTAATAATATAAACCCTAAACCCTAAACTCTAAATAATAATATTACAAACAAATTACCTGAAGTGGAGCAGTTGTAGAGATCACCAGGTTGGCCATTGATGGTGAGAGCGTCGGAACTCGCTGGATCTCCTCCGCCTTCCATGAAATTTTCGAACACGGTTTGTATATCGTCTCGCCACCATTCTCCTGCATGCGTATATTTTTTAGTTATTTCTTTTATTATTTATGATGAACAAATTAATTAAGTAATTTGAATTTAGATAAAATCACAAGTTAAGTTTATATATATAAGAATTAATGTCAAGTGTTTGAATTATTTTTTCTACGTTTGTATATCTTCAAAATAAACAAATGAAAGAGTTCCTTAGGGGAAACAACTTGCTAAACACGTTCGCACGTATTTAAATAAATTAAAGTATAATCCTTCCATTGTGATCGGACAAAAATATTCGATGGCTTAAGGAACATGTATTAGAATATTCAAACAACAATAAAATATATATATATATATGAAGTAATAATTATTCCAAAGAAAAATCATCATTTTAATTTGTTAGAAAAGCAAGTATAACTTATATATATATTAATTATATCTTGAATTGCACAAATATAAAAGGCGCTCGATCATATTTAAAAAAAAAATAGTAAAAAAGTAAATGATTAAAACGTACCTAAGACAACGGGGACGTCTTCATCAGGTTGTTTAAACGGGTAAGACGTTCCAAGCCTAGGTAAAATAACAAACAAGCCATGAATGGTGGCTCGTGACCAGTCGCTATGCGCATGCCACCACAACGTGCCTTCTTCGTCTGATAGGAAAACCTTTTGGCTGAAACTAGCACCAGGTTGGATCGGGCATTGTGTCACAAACTCCGGTCCATCTGACCATGGATACCTTGGTTGTTTCACTCCATGCCTACAATTTTAACATCATAAAACTAAATAAAACATCTATATATTTTTCAAATTAATATATAACATAAAAAACAAATAAAAGAAATTATATATATATCATGCATATCTCTATACCAGTGAATTGTGATATTGTGGTCGCCCCTGTTAATAACATCAACAATGACGGTGTCGCCTCGACGAGCAGTGATGGTGGGCCCGGGGAACTGTCCGTTAACTGTTAAGAGGCTCTTGGTACTGCATAGCCTCGTGTAGTTGGTTTCTTGAACCTAATTTAGAAAGAATTAGCTTATTTAATTTTCAACCATGCGCGCATATGTTTGTAAAAATATATATAATTTCTCATATATATGTTATTAGTTATGACATGATTGGTTATATATATATATAGGGTTGAGACTTACCACAAAAGTATATTTAAGAACAGCAGCTTGTGAATGAATGAACGAAAGAACGAGAAGAAACCCTAGAGTTTGGAAGAATCTCAACTTCATGTTTTGAATTATTAGTAAAACCCTAGGTAGGGGATTAGTTTATGGTGTTTGCATGAATTGGGTTCACATATATATAGGTTGAAAAGGCAGAGAGGCTGCTAACTGTTGGCTGGTGGCCGGTTGGATTTTAAAAGGTTTTTGACCATGTTTTTAATTAACTAATTATCATCATGTATACATAATACATTTATATATATATATATATATATATATATATATATATATATATATATATATA
>BJCO01733538.1:0-14588 GCA_018326465.1 Flaveria floridana
CTTTATTCCTCTGTAATTTGCACAACATTGGACATCTCCTTTTTTCTTATATATGGGGACTATGAGACTGCTTCTCCATTGTTCTAGCATCCTCCCGTTTTTGAAGATAGTGTTAAATAGGTCTGTTAGCCATTGCAGGCCCTCGTCTCCTAGGCACTTCCACACTTCAATAGGTATGTTGTCTGGCCCCACTACCTTAGCCCTTCCCATTTTCTTCAGCGCTTTCGTTACTTCGTCAACTGTGATGCTTCTACAGTAACACCAGTTTTGTTGGTTTGGTTGCGTTGTTCTATCGATCGCAGTTTTTTGGTTAGGGTTTCTTATGTTGAAAAGGTTATCGAAGTAAGTTTTCCATCTCGTCTTGATGTCGTTATCCTTCACCAAGACCTTTCCATCCGCAGCCTTTATAAACTTCACCATTCTCAGGTCTTGTCTTCTACTTTCTCTTGCCCTGGCAATCTTAAACATGTCATATTCTCCTTCTTTCGTCTCTAATCGCTTATATATTCTCTCGTACGCTGTGTTCTTTGCCTCTGACACAGACTTTTTCGCCTCCCGCTTAACCTCTTTGTATTTATTTTTTAGCTCCGCCCGTTCTTCATCATTATTATAGTGTAAAAGGTCTCTGAAACTTTGTTGTTTAATTCTTATCTTCTCCTGTACATTTTCGTTCCACCACCATGCTTCCTTATAACCTACTGTCCTATTAGTTGCAAGTCCAAGAGTTTCTTTAGCTGCTTGCATAACTGTAGTTGCTATATCCTCCCACATTTGGTTTGCGTCTTCCTGTGGCCCGGTTTGGATCATTGGTATGATCTTATCTCTAAAGGTGGTAATCTTTTCGTCTTTGAGTTGGCCCCATCTGATCGTCGGTCTAATTCTCTTAGTTGGTTGGACAATTGCTCTCTTCACGCGTAGATCAGCTAACAGCATATGGTGTTGAGTCACTACTGTCTCTCCCAGGATTGCCTTACAGTCCTTCCACGAGTTACGGGCTTCTCCCCTCATCAGCAGGTAGTCTATCTGTGTGTGTCTCCCCCCTGCTAAACGTGATTAGATGTGAGTCTCTTTTCTTAAAAAACGAATTTATGATGCCCAGGTCATGCGCTAAAGCAAAGTCAATGAGCTCCCTCCCGCCGTCATTCCTTAGACCATACCCAAACCCTTCATGAACAGACGTGAATTGATCATTACCCTTACCTATATGACCATTAAAATCTCCTCATATGCATATTTTTTCTTCTCTAGGTATGTCTCCCATAACGTGATCTAAAGTCACCCGGAACTTATTTCTTTCTGTTTCCCCTAATCCAACTTGTGGTGCGTACGCACTAACAACCGCCACTACCTCATCCCCTATTACTATTCTTAACAGCATCAGTCTATCATCGTATCTTCTCACCTCCACTACATTATCCTGAAGTTCTTTATCAACTAGAAAACCTACTCCATTTTTTGTACCGTCTGACCCTGAATACCATAGTTTATAACCGTCGCACTCTTTTGCTCTCCCACCCTGCCATCTAGTTTCCTGAAGGCACGCAATCTGGACCCTACGTCTCTTCAGCACATCTATTAACTCTAATAACTTACTAGTTAGGGTTCCTACATTCCATGATGCCACTCGTTAATTATAACCCTTTTTCTGTGTATTAGCACCTCTCTTCACCGAACATGATCTCGGGGCGGCATAAAGACACTTAATATTCGCCAATTGATTTGTGTACCTAATACTCTCTAATTGATTTGTGTACCTAATATTCGCCTGTGTCAAAGTTGAAAGCTCCATCTTCGCCTTCTCAGCGGTCTCAGTCAAACGCTGCAGAGCCTGCTTGTCTTTCAATAGATCAATGCCCTCATCTTTCTTGAAACTTGCTACAAGACAATCAACAATTCTCTGAATTGCTGGCATACATGAAACATAAATACATTAATCACTGGTCACACGATAAATACATATAAATGGATAATAATATGTATGCCTTATAAAGGATACCTTGTCAGAATCATCACCACCAAGATGTGTATCTCCAGAAGTAGAAAGCACCTCAAAGACTCCATCACCGACCTCAAGAAATGCAAATGAGATACAAGCATTAAGATAAAACATACATATATACATATGAATCTCCAATTCATGAACTTGACTGCAATGATACTCAATTATCCACAAGTAACTCACCTGAAACATCAAATGTACACCATCAAGATCAAAAACCAATATAGTCTCATTATTCTTTCTCTCAAACCCATAAGCAAGCGAAGCCGCCGTAGGCTAATAAAAATCCGCAAGGCCTCCAAACCCGCAATTCGACCAGCATCCTTCGTCGTTGTTCTTTGAGAATCATTAAAGTAAGCAGGAATAGTCACAACAGCCTTGGTAACTTTATCGTTCAAAAAATTCAAAGCATCATCCACCTCCGACATCTTCCTCCCAATAAACCTCTTGACGGAGCACCCCGTATTATGCTAAACCGACTCGTTTGAAGTAGAGACTGTTCCTGCTTCCTCCCAATAAACAATTTGCTGCAGCATATAAGGTTATTGTTTCCTAATAAACCTCGTGACAGAGCACCCCATTTAAAGCAGCATAATAAACCTCTTGACAAGCAGGAACAGTCTCTTCTGTAGCAAATTGTTTCCCAATAGCAGGACAATCAAGCTTCACATTCCCATTCTCATCACGAAACTCGGTATTCGACACCTCCTTGGACTCCTGATAGACCTCCAACATCTTCCTCCCAATAAACCTCTTGACGGAGAAAAACGTGTTCTCAGGCTTGACCACTGCCTGCTTCTTGGCAATCTGCCCCAAAAAGTGATCTCCGTTCTTGGTGTAGGCCACGACGGACGACGTGGTGCACTGGCCCTGAGCGTTCATCACAATCATCGGCTTCCCGCCCTCCATCGCCCCCACGGCGGAGTTTGTCGTCCCCAAATCGCCCCCACAGCGGAGTTCATCCTCCCCAAATCAATCCCCACCACCTTCTCCGCCACAACTCTGACGATGTCGTTCTGCCTCCTGTTCCTCGGCTTCACGAACGACTTCTGGTGCGAAAAGGAGAAGGATTCCGTTAACCCTTTGCCGAAAAAGAGGGTTTTGGGTGAGGGTTTGGTGGAGGCGTGTGAGAGGATTTAGGGTTTCATGGTTATGTGAACAATACTTTTTGTGAAGACCCGTATAAGATTCCGGGTCATAGCAGATCCGCGTGTTTGTAGTTTGAAACGTACAAGGTAGGTATGGTAAGCAATGGACACGTGGATTTGGGCTGCTATTCATATGCCATGTGGACCCAAAATTATGGAGAATAATGACACTTGTAAAAATAATAGAGAGGGCTTATGTAAACATGCCACATAATAAAAAAAAGCTTTGTTTTATTATAATAGATAGATTTATATATATAACAATTAAGAACTTGATATACTCACCTGCAATCGTAGAAAAGTAAGCCGCTATGATCTTAAAAAGATAGAAATATTTAATAAAACTGTAGTTTGAGATCGGTGGCCATGGACCGTAGTCCTTGATGTAGCTTAAAACACCGATAAACGAAAAAAAATAAAAAGAACAAAGAAAACATAGTGAACGCTGCAAATTGGGAACCATAATCCAAAAACAAACCAAGAGAATGGATGTGAAAAAACCAAGAGAATGGATATGGGTATAGGTTTGAATTCTCAATCGGTAACGAAGCTTTATTCACCATAAACTAGAAAATAGATAGGAAACGAAACAGAAGGCAAAGGTGGGATAGGGCGGTGGCGCGATAGCGCCACACCGCCCTGTCTAGGGTTTGAACCCGGTGGCGACGACTAAGGTTTGTATGTTTTTGTGGTGGTGCAGCGGAGAACAAGGTAGCCGGAACCTAAGGCTCTGATACCATGTAAGATGGTAAAAGACTTGACTCGAATATAACTGATGTGTTTGGTAATAATATATAGAAAAAATAATGCAAGTCCTAAAACCTAACTAGGCCCATGGGGTCATACTAATAACCCTAATAATATTGTGTAATAAGAGCATGACGACATACATAAGATTGTATGTGGCTAACATACGAGTCATTAGCAACAAACATTCCAAGATAGAGATTGAGTTCTATAATAACATGGCAAAGCTGCTTAAATGGTGTTGAATGAGATCTACGGAGATAGATCGGAGTTATTCATCAACTTAACATAAACATGAAAGAACAAAGTCCTGAATAGTCATGTTTGACCTAGTCATCTACGATGCATATTTTGGATCATCGGTTAATCATGCAGTTTTAAAAATGAAAAGAGAAAAAGTAAAGGAGTTCCATGTACTTTTACTATGTTAAGGTTGATTTCTTATAAAGCATAGATTGAAATATCACCATGACCATGTTAGAAGACCATTGAATTAAGACTTAGAAGTGTGATCTCAAGGTTAGGATTTTAAATCATCAAACTATGATATTTCAAACTGATTGAGATGATTCGAGATATTTGTTCACAATTAACTATGAGTGAAACAACGAAAGGTTTCACAAGGTTGCAAGTTTTAGCAACAAAAGAACAAATCATAATTAATATGATTTATGGCATGCATGAAATGTAACAAGAGGGAATAACTTTGAAAAAGCTTAAAGTACTACTTGACATATTCCATGGCATACAAGAACTAATGGAATATGAATACATCATCATCAATGGAAAATAATCATGTGGATTTAGATATAGTAGTCCCGTAAACTAAGCTCATACCTTATGTCAATTACAAATTGCATGTTAGAGATGTATGACTTAATAAAGCTAGAAAGTTGAGATTTGTGTAAGTATTTGGGTAAATTGAACCGTAATAATAACATTTTATTTGTTTAAAAGATGATTGTCATCAAATATTAATGTTAGTGTGTTCATCATTACCATTTTTAGTTCCAACAATAAAAGGTTCTTTTACTTTATATGTTCATAATCGATCAAATTAGGCCACTGGCAGCCGTCTCGTTTTCATCCTTTTTTCTATGTAACATATCATCGTCACATAAGTTTTTTTCCATTTTTCTCAATTTTTTTCAGTTTTTTTCTATTTTACATCATGTTATCCTGATTTTTCATGTTTACCCATTTTCTCCATTTTTTTCAAAAATGGTTGGGTTGTGTAACGATGAAATCCCGATGAAAATTTACCAGGATAGTAGCTCCACATGACCAGGGGCGTGATGTTCATGGATAGCCCCAGGTTTTCCCTGGCATTCCCTAGCGTTTTCTCATCTCCATGCACCGCACGAGGCTTAAGGGAGCTAATATGAAGTAAGACTATTGTGAATTAGTAGGCTAGATTTTGATATGATAGGGTGAAAATATGAAAAGTGTTGTGACCATATTCACATATATTTGAAAGTATACTTTTCTCTTTTTTTATTTTCACTATTAGAGTTTTAGTTTATTGTTTCTTGGGCATGTGGGTGTGCTATATATATCGCCTACATTGTTGTTGCCTTTTGGTTTGTTTAAAAAGAGAAGGTTGGGAGAGAATGGTCAGAGTTGTTCACTTTAGTGTATCATCATATCTCCTTTACGATGGTTTGGCTTAGGTGATCGATTTGTGATTCCTATTGCCGCCACCTCGGTCGCATGTCGTGTTATATATCTTATCTGTTGTTTAGAGAGAAGGGGTTGAGAGAATATGGCCACAAAAGTTCTATCCGGCGAACCTCCACCTCTATGATTGGTTGGCTTTGGTGTTGGTTTGCGAGACCCGCTCCTTTGTTTTGCTTATGTTGTCTTTACCCCTCTACACACAAAAAACTTCTAGAGATAGAAGCACAAAGAATGGTGGTCGGGTATAACCTTTCTAGCGTGTCTTAGTCTCTGCAATGTTGATTCATGAGTCTTCGTGTTTTGGTAGTCGATTTGTGGATCTGATTATCTCTCCGTTATGGATTTCTCTCTATCATGCTTTTAGGGTTTGTTTTGTCTGTGTGTTCAATCTCTGATGGTGTTGATAACAGCATATCAGTGAGCTTTGGTTGATCGGAAACAACCTTGAATTAGGCCGTATTTTTTAGTACAATATTTTTAAATGATGAGAAATAATATGTTTTTTTTTCTATTCCTACTATGTTGTAGTTTTTTATGTGAGCCCTCTTTTCCCATTTTGTCGTATTTTTTTATGTGAGCCCTAAATTTTACTGTAAGGTTATTAGATCTGTATTATAATGCAGTATGTTGTTTTTATATGTATGGTTACTCTTGCTAATGTTACTTGGTTGATGATGATGACTATCACCTCATTTGAGACTAGTATTTTTTTACTCTTAGTTGCGTTGCTACCAAAATCTACTCCAAATGGTTTATGGACTCAGGTTGCAATGCAAAGAGGAGAAAAATCCGGTTTAGGTTCACCTTTATGCTGTAGTAACGTTGACTTTCATCTTCTCGAGTCCGATCTCGTCACTTCAAACCTCTCTTTAGTGTAGTAGAGCCAAAATAATGTTACTGCTAAGATGCATGGTAACGTATTGTGTAGTGATGTTAAGGGAGGAGACGCCTTTGGCTTAGAATGGTAGTCATCACCGCCTTCATTATGATCCATCCATGCATACAAGGATGTAAACACAAAAGTGATAGTTTTAGGATTAGAGAAAACAACATGTGTTTGTTGGTGGAGAAGACCTCTAATTTATAAGCGGCTTAGTTGGGCCAAAATCCTAACGGACTTTAACTGTCTTTAGGCTTGTAGAGATGTCCACACTTGAAGTTGACCTAATATGGTGGACCTTAGGCTCGAGGGTATCTCATCAAGCTGTAATATATAAATGATTATACAACTATTAACTCCACTCTATTATAAACTATTATTATATCTATCAAATGTGACGTACAAAATGTACTATGACAGGAAAACATTACTTTTTAATGTTTTTAGACGTCGGAACTTCTTGAAACTTAATCAAAATACATTTTCTAGCCCAGAAGACTTTACTTTGCTCCACTTCGTGCTTTTCTTACGCGGTTTCAATATGTATTTGTTTTTCATAGGATTACATCATAATCTTAGATTTATCATGATTTTCTTGTAGTTTTCATCCATTCTGACCCTTTGCGTAAAATGATATAACCATAAAATTGAACTAGGTTTGGGGCCCGCGCCTTGCCGCGGCTATGTGAGTTTTAACGTAACCCTAAATCAAAATCAAAATGAAGGTTTGAAACCATAAAATCAGTAAAATACACAAGGTAAAACACACCAAAACCCCAAATTCATAACACACAAGAACATTCAGAACCCAAAAGTAAATCAAAGCCCAACACCATAAACAAAATAGATGAAAATCAAAGCGCGACACAGTCCTATATAGAAAAATTGACGAAAATCAAAGCCCCAAAAAAAGCAAACAAAAGGAAAACCCAAACCTTAACAGGGTATCGATAACGAAAGAAAGAAAGTAGGAACCCGGAGAAAGACAACGCCAACGAATACTATAAATGAACGTAATCAAAACACCCATCAAAAAGATGCGTGAAGAAACCAAAAAACTCAAAAGAAAAACCCCACCCCCAAACCTCAAACCCACAAAACAAACCTAAAAAAACACACAATGTTTTCAAAACCGGACCGGAAAGCGAACCGGACGGCCTAGAGGTTCACTGGTCGGACCGGTCGGACCGGTCGGACCGGATTACAAACCGGATGACGTCATAAATATTTAAAAAATATAAAAAAAAATCCAAATATTTATAAAACTACAAACACATACCATTCAAGTAAACATAGTCCAATTTAGCAAAATACAACAACCCAAGTTTAAACAACCATAAACCAAAACAAAATACAACATCAAAAGTTTAAACAACCATAAATTAAATAGTGGTTCGCCAATAATATTAACAAACCGGTGTTCCTTAATCCAAAACAACATCCAAAATACAAACCATTCAAGTAAACATTGTCCAAATTAACGAACCGGTGTTCCTTAATCCATATCGAATAATATTTTTCTATTAAAATTAAAAAAAAAATTTCACAAAACCGGTTCAACCCGGTTCGCCGGTTCCGGTCGGGCCGATCGACCGCACGAACCGGCCGGTTCAACCGAAAACGGCCCAAAACCACCGAACCGAACCGGCATCCTCACCGGTTCCCGGTCGAACCGGTCGGACCCATTAAAATTTAAAAAAAAAATCTCAAAAAACCGGTTCAACCCGGTTCGCCGGTTCCGGTCGGGCCGATCGACCGCACAAACCGGCCGGTTCAACCGAAAACGGCCCAAAACCACCGAACCGAACCGGCATCCTCACTGGTTCCCGTTAAAAAAAAATTCAAAAAACCGGTTCAACCCGGTTCGCCGGTTCCGGTCGGGCCGGTCGACCGCACGAACCGGCCGGTTCAACCCCAAACCTCAAACCCACACCCGAAACAAACCTATAAAAACATATACAAACATAAGAAGAAAGAAAAAAAGAAAAAGAGAAAAAAAAACCAAAATTCCCACCGACATATGCGATTAATAAGTAATAGAATAGAATAGAATATATTTAGGATAAAATCTAATACAATATTTACGGATAAATACTTGCGGTGGTTGTTCAAAAGTAGAAAAAAGATTATATTTTTACGCAAGAAAAAAGGTTTCAGCAAGATTACATCATTACAACACAAGAAAAGCAATGACAATGTTGCAGCAGCAGCAGTCGGTTTAAATTCCATCAAAACCCCCAAATCTCAACACAAACAAGATACCCATCTTCAAAATCAACCTCTAAATTCGATTTGGGGCATCAAAGTTTCAACCAAACCCACTGATCGACGATCGTTTGTTGATTCGTGAACCTTCAAGAACATTAATCAAAGATGGAGGATGGTGGGTTGTTGTCGGAATCAGAGAAGCAAACAATGGTATCGACTTTTTTAGAGATTACTTTTGGGCAGACCCCTGATACCGCTAAGCAGTTCTTGCAGGTAGTGATTCGTCTTTGTTGTTTAATTGGGTGTTTTGATAGAGTGATTGATGGATGATTTGAGTATGTTTGTGTTTAGGGTAGTGTTTGATGTTGGTTTTGAAAGTTAACTCGAGTTGTTGTTTTAGAAATCTGATGTGTTTGGAGGTGAATGCGTGATCGGATGAACTGCATTTAGTGGGGATTGATTAATTGAAATTGGGGTTTTTTGTGATTGTTGATTGAAAGGTAAACAGTAATCCTGTTGTTCACATGTAGAAATTTGCAGGGTATCTGTGATTTTGCCCTTTTAAATGCAAGTATTGTTATAGAGTAGAGACGTGTGTTTATAGAGGTTTTATATTGGTTTATATTGGTATTGCGTTGGAAGTATTGAAGTGTTATCATTATCATATAAAACTGAGATTACGCGTCTCATTTTTCAATGCTTTTTCTCGTGTGATCAGTTTGTTTTCCGGTTCTCATCCATATGAAACTAATTTGTAACTTGAATTGAAAGTATTATTTCATGTTTTGTAAGTACTAAAAGCAGTTGTAAAACATTCTGTATATACGTTTGGCCTGAAAAGTTCAAGGTTTTGTTATTTCAAGTTGTTGGATCTTGATGTTATATGAGACTAAGTTGTTATCGTACTGGAGCTCTAGTACTTTGATGTTAGTGGATGGTTATGATGTGGTTAGATCGGTTATCAAAGAATTCAAGAAGTTAGAATTGTGGAGAGGGAACAATATTGAAGCAATTTTCTGGATATCCTTCTCATTCCCATCAAGCAACATAAATAATAAGATTACAATCACTACCCACTACTCATGTGGAGGAGATCATGGATCCCCACTCCTTTATTCTAGAACACCCCTAACACTAGAATTAGAAAAGCATGGCAACAAACACGCGTGAAACAAACGTGCGTGAGCAAACAAAGTAAACATCTAATAAGCATGCCACGAGCACTGAGCACTTCCATGCACATGCCAACAAACACTTCCATGCAACACTTCCGGTACATATCAATCCCTTCCCTTCAAATTCACCTTGTCCCCAAGGTGGAAATCCGGGTAAGCACGTGCGAAACGCCATTTTGTCTCTCAAGTCGCCTCCTCCGACGGGTGACCAGCCCACTTCACCAAGACTTCAATTTTTGGACGATACTTACCTTTTTGCACCACTCGTTCAGCAAGTATACGTTCCGGTTGCGTGATTGCCGGAGGAATGTCTAAATCCACTGAAGAAGACGACTCCACAGTCACTGGGCCAATACTTTTGCGAAGCATGCTAACATGGAAAACAATATGAACCATCGACCCCGCGGGTAATTCCAACCGGTAAGCAACTTGCCCAACCCGTTCCAGAACCGGAAAAGGTCCGAAATAACGAGGGGAGAGTTTCGCCGAAGACCTCGTTGCCACAGAATGTTGTCGGTATGGTTGGAGCTTTACGTACACCAAATCCCCCACTTGGAACTCGAGTTCACGTCGATGCAAATCGGCTTTCGACTTCATTCGGTTTTGCGCCGTCAAGAGGTTCGACTTAAGTGCACGGAGGAGTGAATCCCTATCTTGTAAATAAACATTGACCGCATGAACCTTAGTGGTACCCGGAACATAAGTCGGTAAACGAGGGGGGGATCGCCCATAAACTACTTCAAAAGGAGACATTTTGGTACCCGAGTGAATGGAGGTGTTGTAGCTATACTTTGCCCATGGTAACCAATCAGCCCACTTTTTCGGAGTATCACCCGTGAAACATCGTAGGTATTGCTCCAACGTCCAATTGACCACTTCGGTTTGACCATCCGATTGGGGATGGTAACTAGAGCTCATACATAAACTCGACCCATGGAGCTTGAACAAGGATTGCCAAAAAGAACTAATGAACACCTTGTCACGATCACTTACCACAGAATATGGAATTCCGTGGATTTTAACAATATTAGAGATGAACTCTTTTGCAACAGTCGCAGCAGTAAATGGATGTTTAAGAGGAACAAAGTGAGCATATTTAGATAGTCGGTCAATAACAACCATAATAACCGTGCACCCATGAGATGACGAAAGGCCTTCCACAAAATCCATACTAATATCTTCCCAAACGCGCTCAGGAATGGGTAAGGGATGTAAGAGACCTGCTGGCTTCATGCTATCGGACTTGAATCGTTGGCACACATGACACTCTTGTAAGAAAATCTTCACTGATTCTTTAAGACCCACCCACCAAAAATTTTGTTTCACGCGGGCTAACGTCTTGTGAAAACCAAAATGGCCACCTTCAGGTGAGGCATGACAAAAAAACACCACCTTTTTAATCAAAGATGAAGGACTTAAAATAACAACCCCTCCTTTCCACCATACACCATCTCGCTCCACTACCAGAACCTTTGATTGGGGTCCAATAGTAGTGGATTAGGTTTAGTAATAAGGTTCGGTAAGTACCTCTTTCTTCAGATCATCCCAACATTTAGCACAGGGGTGCGAAATTGCTAAGCATGTAGATTCGGTCTTCCGCGATAACGCATCGGCCCCTTTATTCGCCACCCCCTTCTTATACTCGATGCGATAGTCATATCCAAACAACTTTGGTAACCATCGGGCCTGGGCAGGTGTCGAAATCCGTTGCTCCAATAAGTATTTGAGACTCAAGTGATCGGTCTTGACCACAAAGGGTCGGCCTAGCAAATAAGATCGCCATTTACGGACTGCTTGAACAATGGCGAGCATCTCTTTTTCATAAGTCGACCAAGCTAACATGGTCCCCTTCAAGGAAGCACTGTAGTAAGCAATCGGTCGACCTTTCTGAGTAAGAACCGCACCGATGCCGGTACCGCTAGCATCACACTCTAAGGTAAGAGGGTGTGACCAATCAGGAAGCCTGAGAGTTAGGGTAGTAGTAAGAGCCACCTTAAGACGACAAAAGGCTTGTTCCGTCGGGTCATCCCACTGAAACTTAGTGCTACCCACCAACCGATGTAACGGAGCGGCGATACACCTGAATCCTTTAATAAACTTTCGATAATGGCCGGCCAAGCCGAGGAATCCTCGAACCCCTTTGACGTCGGTCGGGTGCGGCCAATCCAAGACTGCCTTGACTTTACTATTATCCACCGCCACCCCATTTGCAGATATAACGTGACCTAAGTAGTGAACTTGCGAAAGCCCAAAGCAACACTTGGAAGCCTTGGCATATAAATGTTGAGACTCCAGAATCTCCAGTACCATTCGTAAATGAGATAAATGATCCTCCATGGATTGAGAATAAATTAATATATCATCAAAGAACACAAGAATAAACTTACGTAAATAGGATCGGAAAATGTCATTCATCAAAGATTGGAAGGTGGCCGGAGCATTTGTAAGGCCAAAAGGCATGACAACGCACTCATAATGACCTTCGTGTGTCCGAAACGCCTTTTTATGTATATCATCATTCTTGACCCGTATTTGATGATAACCGGACCGAAGATCGAGCTTCGAGTAAACTTGGGAACCATACAACTCATCTAAAAGCTCGTCAATCATAGGAATCGGGTACTTATCCTTAACAGTGATATCATTGAGAGCTCCATAGTCCGCACAAAAACGCCGCGAACAATCCGTCTTTTTAACAAGCAACACAGGCGAAGAAAACGGATTGTGACTGGGTCGGATTAGTCCATGTTGTAGCAATTCACGGACTTGCTTTTCAATCTCTGTTTTCTGGTAATATGGGTACCAATAAGGTCGGGTACTAACCGGTTTTGCCCCCGGTAGCAATGGAATTTGGTGGTCATGGAAACGGCTTGTAGGTAACCCAGTCGGCTCCTGGAATACATTAGGGAAAGTATCTAATAATTGGGAAATGGCAGGTGAGAGGGAGTTTACCTTAGTCTCCTTGGAAGAAACTATAGCAATTTGAAGCAAATATGCAGTACTCTGGCTACCTAAACGGTCCCCGTCCGATAACACCGAAAGCGCCTGGGCCTTTAACCCTTGCAACTTATGAGTCGAACCCGCCAACCGAAATTGAATGGTAAGCTGTTAATAATCAACCTCAACCGGTCCTAATGTTTATAACCATTGGACTCCCAAAACTATAGGACGCACAACCACCGGAAGGACAAAGAAATCAGTTTGTAATTGTGTAGCCCTGGATCAAAATCGCTAAGTTTTTAACCTGACCAACACACGTGAGCTGTTCCCGGTTTGCCACAACCTCAAAACCGGCGTCTTCCTCAACCGCGAGGCCCAATCTGTGAACCAAGTCCTGATCGATAAAATTGTGGGTGCTGCCACCATCGACCAGCACCACGACATCCATACCTTGAATCTTACCCGACAACCGAAGGGTCTGGGGATGAGACGCGCCAGTGATGGCGTGGAAAGAGATCTCCGCCGTAGGTTCAACGACTTGATCGGAATCGTCGTCAGGCTGATCAGCCTCCCTTAAATCGGTTGTCTCTTGAATCATAAACAATTGTGGCTTTGAGCATTTATGACCCGGAACGTACCTCTCATCTCAGTAATAACATAATCCCTTTTCTTTGCGTTCTTTTGCCTCTGCCTGAGAAATACGACGTATAGGGTGTGGGGCCGGTAGAGCCAACCGTGGAGTTGGGCTTGGTCCATGTTGAAGTAGTTGTTGTAGCCCTTCGTGGGTTTGTGAAACCCAAAGGAGAACTAGTGGGCCCAATTTTTTTAGATAGGTTTAATTTCTCTTCCACCAAACTGATGGTGGTGGTCAAGGCTTTAGGATTTTTCAACCGCACCTCGATTCGTATCTCGTCCTTAAGTCCACCAATGAAACAACCAATTAAGAAGGATTCCGGTAAGCCGTTGAGACGGTGGGATAGCCTTTCAAATTCTTCTTGATACGCCACCATGGTGGTGGTTTGTTTCAAGCGGCTGATAGCTTCTGCAGGATCGTCATAATCCGTTGGTCCAAAACGGGCTTGAATGGCACGAGAAAATTCCACCCAACTCACTGATCGATAAAATTGTGGGTGCTGCCACCATCGACCAGCACCACGACATCCATACCTTGAATCTTACCCGGCAATCGAAAGGTCTGGGGATGAGCCGCGCCAGTGATGGCGTGGAAAGAGATCTCCGTCGCAGGTTCAACGACCGTGATAGTCGTTTTACTTCGCGTTTCTGGAAATCACTTCAACGAGCTTTAGGAACCCGACTGGACTTAAGTACGGCGTACCACCCGCAAACTGACGGTCAAAGCGAAAGGACTATTCAAACCTTAGAAGATATGCTGAGGGCTTGCGTAATTGATTTTGGTGGGAACCGGGATAAACATCTTCCATTGGTAGAGTTCTCCTATAATAACAGTTACCATGCAAGTATCAATGCTTCTCCGTATGAGGCTCTCTATGGTAGGAAATGTCGGTCACCCTTGAGTTGGAATGAAATTAGTGATAGTCAAGTATTGGGACCCGACATCGTATTGGAGACCACTGATAAGATGTTCAAGATCAAAGAACGTCTACGGGCAGCAAGGGATCGTGAAAAGAAGTACGCTGACAGAAGACGGAAACCATTAGAGTTTCGGATAGGTGATAGGGTAATGCTGAAGGTATCACCATGGAAAGGAACTGTGAGATTCGGAAAAAGAGGCAAGTTAAGCCCAAGATACATTGGACCATTCGAAATACTAGAAAGAATTGGTCCTGTGGCTT
>BJCO01733545.1:0-14054 GCA_018326465.1 Flaveria floridana
GCGAGGTGGTAGGCAAAGTCTGTGTGACGCTGACAGTCAATATTGTTGACTTCAGCGTATATGTCGATGCTCACTTTCACCGTCTGTGAAAAGACATGCTCAGAATAAAGTAGTTGTAATTGTTACATCAAGTTTTGAATTACTATGTAAAATGATGTAACCCGAATATTATTAAATAAAGAAGCATGTCTAGTTTGATGTTTTAGTAAATAATATTCTCTTTTATTATTCTGTTATAATTGATGTACTCTGATAAAAACAAGTCACACCCGAACATCGTTTCACGCTTCCGCCGGGATGTGACAGCCCCATGATAGTACAATGTACGTAAAAGTTGGTCGGCTCGTACGCTCAGATCTTGTCAGGCACGGCCCCGTGATAAATGGGGCACGGCCCCGTGAAAGGGGCAAACACGGCCCCGTGCCTCCGGGGCTACGCCCCCGTGCCTCCGGGGGCACGCCCCCGTGCCTCGGGTCGGGGAACCGTACTTTTTGTCCTGTCGGACTAACAGACACGGGGGTGAGTTGATTTAAGCACGGGGTGTGTTTCAGGCTGGGCATGAGGGCGTGCCTCATGAAGCACGACCCCATGCTTGAATTCCAAAACTTGGTTTTCTTCATTTTCTTCTTATTTATGCTCCTTTTGTTAATCTTGGTCTTTTCTAAGCCTGAAAACACAATATGAACGATTTAGGTATCAAATCATCATTTTCAGTAAGAGTTTATAGAATAATTGATGTGCAATTAATATGTTTTATATGTATAATTTGAAGCACATCAGTAAGAATAATCTATTAGGGCTCGATTGTTTACATGTAACAAGTGTCGTGCGAGCTTGATTCTACGCAGCTTGATAATTCTACACAAGCTTGATAATTCAGGTCTGTACACCTTGCTACTTGTACACATTACATCCTCCTTAATCGAGTTCCTCAGAGAGTTAAATCCTTTGTTAAATGTATTATATTCCTACTGGATTGAAGCTAACTGAATGCCTTGCATTCAGTACTCCACTTACCAAATGACACAAGGGCTTCCTTTATGTGTCATAAGTAACCATTGTACTGAATCAAGAGGCATCGAACAGCCTGCCCAAGAGCACAGACTATATCAAGAGTATGTTCCACCTATTTGATTGAATATGTCATGCATCGCCACTTTTCTTGACTACTTCCTGTTTTATAACTACGTCAATTGTGATATCATCCCTTAAACTACTTTGTTATTTTAGTTGATTCCATCATAACATATGACCACATCTCTTATGTACCCTTCTATTTGTTGAATATAATTTTGTGTTTGGTATCTCTGCCTTAGTTGTAACGATATCATTCACGTGTTGTTGTGAACATTATCATGAAGTTCATAGTTCTTGGTCGGTCTAAGCTCCTTAAATATGAACTGTATAGTTTCCATGACGTCAGATAGCAGGATCTTCACTCTAAGCTCTAGAGTGGGGCATCGAGGTTATGTTTTGTAGAAGGATCTTGAAAATGTGGGGTTTTAACTTTAATGGTGGCAATATGGGGTACAGTTCTTCTTTTATCTAACTCCACGTCTATTATCCTGTTAGTTGGGTTTACTAATAGAAGTTTATTTTTTGTTTATTAACTCTTCTTGCCAACCACTTTTGTAGGGAATGAAATCCCTCGGGATCGAGTTAAACCTTATCATGTGAGCTCTTCCTCTAGCATTGGCGGTGGTAAGGTATAAGATATTTAGCGTATTCTTCTATATTTCCACCTTAATTTGTTGATTGGACTGTGTCGTCCTAAAGTACTACATCTATAATCTATTAACCATGTCTCCACCTGCGGACTATGATGTTGGTTTCTTCACCATGATCAACGCTGACACTCTAGATTTTTGCATTTAAAAGATTAAGGATTTACGCTCTCTCCTATATTACGATACTTGAAGGTTCATCGTTGATTTAGGAATTACAGTAACCAATAATGGAGGCACATAATGATATCAAAGAATGTTAGTGGGTAGTTGGGGAATTGTCGATGCTGATGTCGTTAGCCAACAAACGACATAAGAAAATGGAAATTAAATGATAATCATGAGTCAAATGATTCTATTAAAAATCCCATTTATCAACTACATAGGTGTTGTATATGTTAACGCCTTTATAATAGGAGGTTATGAGTAGAATAGTTTATTCGGAGACATAGGTTACTAGGTAAGATGGACGCAATATGCCTTCAATGTTCTTGTTCATGTGAGGCATCTGTCATAGCAATCTACTTCTTGAGTGAGTTAAAGCTTTGATTGGATGCCCACCTAATGAGCTATTGAAAGTGAATTACATTGTATGCCATGATGGAGAAGCAACAAGCTTAAGTTATGGGAGTAGATATTTATTTAGGGGACCATGGTTTTAGCATTATTTGCACATGAATGTTATATGATGTTTTAAAATTGAGGGGTCGATCAGATCGAAGGAAGCGATCGCTAGAGTTTTTTAAACAAAGTCTTCATCATGTTACAACTCATAAGAGGTTAATAAGTCCTTTATAGTATGGGGATGGAAAGAGAATGACACTCCAATTATAGAACTTAAGATATGTCAAGCTGACTTATAGGTATACTTTTGAACTTGACTACCCTTACGTTAACTATTGCACGAAGGTATTAATTTCATCGAGACATAACAGATGGGGTGAAATATGAATAAATATTATGATGTCACCCTTAGCAGCTTGCCACATGTCTGGTAGTTTTAGTTAATTAGCTGTACAATTTTGAGTTGATGTTCTCATAGCATCTTGTTTCAAAATCCATATTAGAAGTTTGATATGATTTTATATGTTAGTTTGCACAGCAGACATTACTAGAATTCACGTGCACTGGTAAATTCATCATTATGTTGGCCACTCGTAATCATCAATTTACCTTGCAAGATCTAACTAGCATTTTTCCTATCATTAATTATTTATTGTTTATGGTATACTATGCATAGCATCTTGTTTCTATCTATGTGTGTGCCTAGCACCTGTTTCCACCCTAAGATTCAACTAATGATCAAGGATAATTGCATATCAATATAGCACTCTAAAGTCTAAAGCAGGATATGTCATAAGATCCAAATATAAGTGTGAGCCATATTGTCACAGTAAAGTCTTTACAAAGAATAATTGTGTGCGCAAGCAACAATGTCCAAAATAGGTAGTCATATCATATACATAAGCACACACCTAAACCAAGTATTTTGTTTCTATCAAGTAATTATACTCTTTACAAGTCAAGCATGAGGTATCCCATAAGTTATACTTAAGCATTCCTTAGTGTACTTATCATAGTCAAATTCTTAATAATGTCAGAGACTTAGTAGTCGAGTTCCTAGGGAGTTCATGTTAAAGCCTATGATTCTGTAGGAAACCTAATTCCCTAAAACTTATGGCTACCAATATGTCACACCCCAAAGAAAGGAGTTGGACGTGACGACTGAATATCAACAAACACATCGGAAGCTTGAAAATGATCCATTGGTTTACAAGGATAATAATAAAATAAGTACATTGTGTTACAACTTGACATGTGTCTAACTAAATCATAGGCAAAGGCCATAAAGTTATTATTGTCTATTCCTGAAAGTCGTTATCTTATATGGCTCATCTAGGATCTTAGTACAATTCTTCTAAAGTGAGTCTTCTAGTAGACTCCCTATTATAATCAGAAAAATACCTGAAATACATTACTTGCAATGTCTTCATCGTTATATTGTATATTATTATCAACAACGTTAATACCATTATGGTAAAACGTGTATAAAAGCATTAACAATAATATTAAAGTATTGTAACAATATGGATGGTAATATTAATGGTAATGATATTTAGGTTTGTTAGTAATGTTGATCACAACAATGTAATTAGTAACAATAATGGTGTTAACGATAATGATATTGTTATTGATATTAGTAATTATGTTAATATTATTATTGTTTAAGACATTATATATGCAATTAAAATTACATTTTGTAGCATCAAATTTAGTCATTGTGCGTAATCCATGAATGTTTTCGTGTTTATGCATTTAACTGTTGATTTACTTAAATATATGTATATATATCTATACATACATATTCATGTTAAACCTAATCTTGATTTTTTTATTATCATAATTAAGATACTGACAATGAAATGGATTAGAGCTATATGGCGTATTAATGCACGTACGAATTCTTTGTAGAAAGATCATTACATAAATGAACTTGCCCGATTACCATCATTTGACCAAAGTTGACCACCACCTTTGACCAGTTTGACCAATGTCCAAACACTTGTAATTTCATACCCAAACACAACGTACCATCTCATACTCTTGCACCCCATGATCAACTCAACACTTATCAACAAACACCACCCCAACACCCTTACCATAGTGAACTACAACCTCTCACAACCCAATACCATCCGTTACAACTAAATGTAACCACCATTAACCGCCACCACCAGTGACCGCCACTCAACCTCGACCGTCTTCCGTCGACGTCTGCCGTCATTACTTCGCTGAAATTTAGTTTAGCTCAACCATACGGAGATCCATGTGTATTGGGTCCTAGAAGCACATGCAAGGTTAGATCGGGTCGATTGGGCCCCACCGGAGTTGCCGGAATCTTGACGAAAGTTCGCCGGAGTTTGCTGTGACTAAACCATCAACATATCATACTTGTCAGTTCCCAGTCTATCAAACGGGGTGCTTCACGCGCCGAGAGGAGGTTGCTAGAGTTTGGTCGGAATCTCGCTGGAGCTCGGTTGCCGTCGTAATTACTCCACCACCGTCTCGAATCTAAGCATGCTTCCATCACCATCGTGTTTGTCTCATTAAGAACTTCGATTTGATGTAAGCCACTCGCCGGAGCACCGCCACACGCCGCCGCGCCGGCGCCGCGGCACCACTGGGTCGTCGGCACCTGCGGCCCTGCCGACACCCTGCGGCCCTGCCGACACCCTGCTGCCCTGCCGACACCCTGCTCCGCCAGTACCTCCGGTCTTCCCTCTTTCTCTCTCTAAAATTGAGAGAATTCTTTTGTGTGTGTGTGTGTGTTTGAAGGTCTTAGAGGTGTGTGTTAAATGGAGGGTAATGGGTAAATAATGTTTTTATACCTAGGGTTAGTGTGTCATCGATCTAACACAGTATTGTATTGACGTTGTCCTCCTTGTATCGCGTCCTGAGTCAAGTCCCCGTCTTTTGTGAAAGTTTTAGGAATTTCATTACATATATGAATGCTTAGTATGTTTTATAATAACATGTTATTTTGGCCTCACGATAGTGACGTCTAAGCCAGTGTTTTCCGAAAGTCTCGTATTTAACTTGTTTTACGAATCTGATTATTGTTCGCGATCCAAATGCTTTGATCATTTAAAATTTATCATGAATATTTAAATCTAATATAAATATTTTGTACTTCTTGATATCTTCGAATATTACGCTGTAATTAACACATGTTCGGTGTTGATCACGCTGTTATAGCTATAGGTTATTAGTGTTTGTTCAATTCATGCGAGTCCCTTCAATAATTTTTCCATTCATAAAGTAAAATATATTCATACGTTATTGTTTTACTATTTATTAATCACGTCTGGTTTCAATTGGTTTTCAGCGGGATATCGATTCGCAATTAAACGTCTAACAGATCTACACGTAGATTCTGGCTACGTGATTGCTTAAACCTAGAACGAGTCCCTCGGTTTATGGGAATGATTTATTTAATATTTTAAAAATAATATGTTTTGGATTGGATTTTCTTACTAGGCCCTAGTTGGGTTAATTGTTTATTGGGTTTTAATCGCGTTCAATACAACCTTTTGGGTCAAATGAAGGAAAATTTTCAGGTTCATATTTTGGGGTTGTCACAAAACCTCAAACAAATTTTATATGTTTTTATCATTACTTTTTATAAAGTTAGTTATCTAAAAACTAATGGTATCATATGATTTACCCCGTCTACAGCTAGCGAACTGCTTAGACAGAGAGGGAATGACGATGGGTAGCCAAACCGTGAGGCGAAGAACTCAACCTGCAAGACACGTGAAATTATTTAAATGTTTTTGTTCAAATTAGAATGATAATTTTATAAAAAAATATTGTATTATATGATTTCTATAATCATATGATTATTGTATATGATTATATAAAGCATCAAAAGTACTTCATTTGGCAAATTAAGTTTATGTATTACGTTTATTCTATATTTTTTTGGAACAACAAATTAAGTTTATTAATGTCATATAAATAATACTATACAATCATTTTTTGTTTGAGATGTTACTCGTCGCTCTCACCATTTTACTTATCATATTCCCTAACGCATAGATTCGTTTTTCGATATGGCGCCAGCATGTTTTTTAAACATATATCCTCGTATGATAACCACGTGACCTAAACTTAATAACACAAACTAATGATTGTTAGACTAAAGGACCAAATTTGAAACAAATAATATACATAAATGTTGTTTAGTGTAATTAGTAAAAGTAAAAATTGAAAAGTGTAATTAGTTATATAGATAAATGCCCTTTTATGTTAGTCAAAATATTTATTGTATTAGTGACGGGTGGTCCATAGGACAACCCTTCATAATTTTAAAAGACGAATTTATCTCTCATTTAATCGTGTAATTATCTTAAATTAGATAACTACAGTTGCTTGTGTTTCAGGTATGTTTTGGGAGCTAAAAATGGATAAAACACTGCTTAGCATGGAACGTAGTGGACATGCGCGGAAGGAAGAAGAGAAGAAACAAAAACATTCAGGGCTCCACCGTAACTTATGGTAGCTACCGTAAGTTACGGTAGCCCAGAAATCTTGAATGTCCTATCGTAATACAGAAGAGAATCACCGTAGCAGTTTTATGGCTACTGTAACTTACGGTGGCTACCGTAAGTTACGGTAGAGATGACGAACAAAGTGTAACTGCCATATTAAAATCGTTTGGGAGGTGCCTTTTGACATTATCTTGAGATCTGACGACTTCTGGGCAGAGGAGGGGCGATTTTGGCTGTTCTTGCTGGGTTCCAAACATTTCTAAACATTTAATTTGTGTTTTCAATTCGTATGAACATTAATCGGTGTGTGATGATGATGATTCAAGTCATGCTTGGCTAAACCTTTGGTGATCATCCTAGATGTAAGGTTTGCGTTTGAAACACTATGTTTGTGCTTGAATTTCTAGAATAATAACTTTGAATGTTTGTTTGAGTTATTATGGTATTTGGATAATTGTTTGTAAATTGTTGATTGTTGTTTGATGTTAATCTAAACCATACGTTCTTGGTGCCATTGGCAATTGAGATATCATGGGAAGGATTAGGGTTGGATAATTGTCAATTGATCATCGAGTAACAACCTCGCATTCTACAATCCGAGTACTTAGTTCTCCTTCTTCACAAACAGCTAATCAAGCATGAACCATGTCTATGTGGTTCTTTCTAGTAGGCATAAACATAAGTGTGGATTAAAACCTGAAATCTAGGGTGGTCGCTTGTTCTTAATCTGTTACAAAAGTACGTTTTGATTTGCAATCTATTTAGTTACTATTAGTTCTTAAACCAGAACAATCCAACTTTTGATATTTAATTTTTGCATTTTAGGGTAATTGTAGCTAATTTACAAGACTATAAAATAAACACATATTTCACAAACTCCCTGTGTTCGATACATTTTTACTACTATCTTTGAGTTGTAATTTGGATTAAATTTACGTGTACTGCGACAACACGTCAAATAGTTTTCCATTGCATTGTATTTTTTATTTCAATTATAGACGTGTGGTTTCTACATCTTCTACTCTCTCCTCCCACCATTACTACTCCAAGAAATTGCTACTTACCCTAGAACATTATATTTATAAAACTCTATAGACCTTTTAGGTTTGAACCTTTTAAATATGGGCCCAAATCTAGTTCTAACCCGATCCAACAATCTTGAAGATTAACCACTGATTATGTGATAACAAGTGTGGAGTAGCAACTCCCAACATAAGGTTTTTTCTTTCTTTTAAGGGGGAATCTATCGGTTGATAACTTTTATGGTTGATTAATCATTCAACACTCGTTGATTTTTGATTATTCACTCATGAATATCATTATAATAAATTATATTATAATATGTATTATTCCTTTTGTTATAATATGTATTATTCCCTTTGGTCGGTGGATACAGTGCCACCGTACCAAGGGTAACATTCAAAAGCTAGTCATGATCCGCACAAAAATACAAGTGAAGAGGATGGAAAAATAAGTTGTTGATGCAACGATAGAGATTGAAAATGTGTATACTGGGTTGATAAAGTCACTACTGCCGGAGCTGTGGTAGCGGCGCTCACCGTCCCCACCGCGTTCTCCGTTTAGAACCCTTAACCTGCGGATCGTGCACCTGTAGTCTTCAATCTGACCCCTAAACTCCCTCACACCATCAGTAGTCATTGTAATTAGTAATCACCACAGGAAGAGCGGATGTCTCTTTTGATCATCGTAATGGCCTTTGGAGTTCGGACCTTGGAACTTCCACAGCAGCGCCATTTACGTCTCTTATTTTTTGCCGGTCGAAAACCACATCTAAACAGCACTGATGCGAGGGGCGGCAACTGTGGGTCTGTGTGTTTGAGGTTGTGTTGTAGGTGGTGTTGGGTGTGAAGGCGAAAGAGAAAGATGGGGTCTGTGTTTGAGAAGTCATTCAAATAAATCATGTTTTGAGAAAGATGAAAAATAAAGATAATAATGAAAATTGAAGAGGGAAGTAGTTGTTGGATGGTAATGATGTTTTGGAGACTCCCAGTGTTCTGATATCTTCTTTTCAAAATTACAAAGTTGTATTAATATTACTTTTAATTTTTAATTTCCCAACTAGTGTTTATTTGAAACAATTTTAAAAATGTATAACTTAGGGCTCAGAATCGTGTTCAGTTACGGCTGCTAACAATAATTGGTAGCCATGCCTAAGCAACTGAAACCACTCTTGAATCTCATAACAGCCCTTGGAACATATTAATAACAACCTAAAAAGAGAACAAAGAAACCAATGATGAACATTGAGCCAAATCCAAATCTCAGATGAGGTGGTCCTCATCATCGTTGACACATTCCATCAATGAATTACACGTACCCTACCACATGTATAAGCCGGTTATACAACAAGCATCACAAAACCACTGTGAGTGGTAACCAATGATGGAGAACCACAGATCTGTAAACCAAGAACCAGACAAGGGGAATGGGACACCGACACGGCCACAACATCAAACGGGGTACGACAACAAATGGACGACAATGGTGGCCACACCACAGCCGTTGACATGGGCGAACTGTAGATCTAAAACCCTAAATGGGTTTCTGAGGGATATGAAAAAAAAGGGCAACAATAATGGTTGCACTACCATTGCCGCCACCACTTAGACCAAGAAGCCCATCGCGTGGTCTGCCAAACCACATAAGGATGGTCGACCGACAATCGACCCCACCGTCATCACCACCATCACAAACGCGGTAAAAAAACCACCACACACGCCACCCCCGACTGGCGATGACCATTCAGTTCCCTCCGGTAGAAAGACCATCACCAATTCCAAGGCAAACCGCCGGTAGACCAAACGGCAGAGCGCACCATCACCTCGACCAGAGACGGGAGGCAGAGCGACAGTGAAGCCCACCACTTCTGTCCGACCACCGGCGGAACCAAACATGGCCGGAAACCGCCGCCTCCTCCACCTCGACCATAGGGGAGGCGGAGCGGTGGCAGATCCCACCTCATAAAAGGGGAAACGGACAAAAGGCCATGCATATGAAAGCTGTACCAAATGCAGAAACAGATGAGCACCGACGAGAAAAAGGGGGATCGGCGGCCCACGTCATCACCACTGGCAATAATATCGGCGAGTACACTGGAGAGCAGACCGGTCGCCACCGTAAACTCCACACACAAAAACCTAGAAAACCCTTATAAAAGGGGAATAAAAGGGGACAAGTTGTACCACACGCATTGATAGATGCACAGGACACTGTTCATTTGAACTTCCGTTATAAATATATAGGAGAATGTGTTCTGCCCATCTTTATTTCCAAAATTGCAAAGCAATATTAATATTACTCTTTTAAATTTATTTAAAAAATAAAAAGATAAGGTACTTTTTAGATAAACCAATAAAATAAGAGGTCCGATAAAGAAACACCCTGTTAGTTGATATAAAGACACCCTTTAAATTTCTTTCACCGCCCGTAAAGGTACTTATGGGTCGTATTGGTTTGCAAAATATCAAATCAGTCAATTTATAAAATGTTACAGCCCGTATTGCTCGTTACGGCCCGTAATGACTTTAACTTACGGGGTCGTAACGAGGCTTATGACCATAAGTAAAATTTCCATTTTCTTTAATCTTTTGCTTTAAATTTTCATTTTTTAATAAATGTATTTTAATATTTTAAAATTAATTAGGTTATAGTACTTTTTAGTTTAATTTTTTTACTTTTACATATACCTTTAAAAAGTAAATCCAAATTCTTTTTTTTTGCTTTTATACAAAATAATATTGGATTGGGTTATACAAACACTTATTTATGTTATCAAGACACCTTATTATTTCTAACTCTCTTCATGTATCTATATGTATGTGTAGAAAGAGAGAGAGATGTGAAAATAAATTGGATGTACCAATAACATACCACTTTATAAAATACTTATTTATAAATTTTATAAATTAATTTATATGAACATATTATAAATACATATATTGGTTGTTCGGATATTCTCTTCTTCTTTTTTTCTCTTTAGACACACACACACACATACATACATACATACACATACATATATATACATATATATATATATATATATACATACATATATATATATATATATAGAAAGAGAGAGAAGAAGAAGAAGATGTTCTAATAACACAAATGAGTAATTTGTTTTTTTAATTTACTTACAAATATTTCATATAATATAAAGATGTACACTCACAAATTTATAAAGAGCGGAATGTGAATGCTCCAACTAAAACCTTTATTTACATAACTTATAAATAAGTATTTTATAAAAGCGAAAAATAAAGCCAAAAAATATTATTTATTAATAATTCATAAATGAATGAAAAACGTTAAAAATAAAAAAATAAAAAAATTTTCAAAATCTTACTTACGGTCATAAGGCTTATTATGGCCCTGTCAGTACGGGTCGTAATGAACAATACGGGCTGTATCATGAATTGACTAATTTGATATTTATAGATCAATACAGCCTGTGAAGGCTAACGGGTTGTATCTAGGACGTCCAGATATCCATGTGGGTGTATCTATAACATGCCCCTAAAATAAATGTCTAACATTTATCTAAGGAAAGTATTTTAAAATTCAAGTTTAAGTGTTTAGATATAAAATAAAAAAACCCTATATAATGCATTCATATTTTTATTTTATTAATTCTTATGATTTTTTGTTTTTTTATTATAAAAAAGATTATTTTCATTGTGTGACAGGAAAACCCCACGGCAATGCGCATGCGCCAATAGCAGTTTGTAACTTATAAACTTAAGACAATCATAGGATTAGTTTCTTAAAACAACTTAGAAAACATATCCTACAATAATTTTTTTTTGCATCATTTGTCTTTTAATGTCTTTTGTGACATTTTATTAGAAATTACTGATAATGTTGGGACATAACCTAGAGTGTTTTATATTACAAAAAAGTTATGAAAATAAGACTAACTCTAGAGTATTTTTCTTCAATGACAGTTGAAAACAACGTTACGTTTTATTTTCGCCGTAACGTACTAGACATAATATTCTTTTATATTAATATTAAATCGTCACAAATTAACACGTGCCTTTGACGTGGTTTAAAAATACGCCGCATCACGTGAGTTAAGTTTTTTAAAGAGAAAATTACTTTATATTTCGATGTTCATTTAGTTCGAAAATGAGCCGCGCAGGGGGGGGGGTGTTGGTAGCTTATACTTTATCATGCTGCATACGTCGTCGTTGCAAGTGCTTTTATATTTATGCTTAGAGTAGGTATATGTTTCGACATAAATTTTATTCGAAAAAGACCCGGGTCTAATATAATACGTGTTCATTCAACGGTATAAATTCGAGTTACTATACGTTTTGACGTAAAATTAGTTTGACAATGAGTTGAGTCGATTGTAATCTACACTTTATCGCGTTGCATCCAATGCAACGGCAATGCGCGGCGGGTAAGAAAACTCGTTTTATTTGAATTCATTTATTTATTTTTCTTATTTTCTTTTATTACACATCTTGCTTATAAAGATGAGTACTGAGTACAACTTTTCATGTCTAGATTGAACGGAATTATGACCTGGAGAATAAGCTAGCAAAGTAGTTTCCAGGTACTTAATTAATCAAAATATTATATTTTAATTAGGTTAGTATCTCGTGTATTACACGAGTTGAATAAATAAAATATTAAACAGTTATTAATAAAAACTAATAAATTAAAAATGATCTTTTAATATAAGATATATTGAAATTACGTACGAGTGATAAAAGAACGATATCCTTTTTTAAGCTTTTTTAATTTTTTTGTTTTTTTTTTAAAAGTTGGTTTTTAAACAAAATGTTTCAAAACAAACCGTTTATAAAATTTATATATTATAACTTTGAAATTTAATTACTTTTGCTTCATAAGAATTAAATTTTTAAAAGCCACAGGTTTTAAAATATATTGTGTTTTTTAAAATTTTGATTTTTTTGAAAAATTTTCTTATTTTATGAAAAAATTTATTTTTTTACGAACTGCATTGGTAGAAAGATCTCTTTTTTTTAAAATTTATATTTGAATTATGAAAAAAATTAAATAATATCATTTGTAGTTAATGTAATATTTATTAAGAGAGAAAAACGAAAAAATAAAATTTAGTAGATCTAAAATTATGACAGATGACATGCAAAAACCTTTTTTTGTTAGTATTGATAGATTTAGATTAGTTAAAACACTATACTTTGAGAGGTTTTGCATCTAAATTTAGATGAATGATGGGAAAATATTCATTCTTCCACAATAGTAAACCAACATTTACGAAATACATATATTGCACTTGTTTCATTCCGTTATGTCGCTCAGAAGCAAGAAATTGCAAAGAAAAAAACATAATAGCCTTGGGACAAAAGTAATCCATCTACATGTCCATTGTACAAGTATAGGTGTAAAGTTCCAAACATACTGATCATGTCTAATTAAGATTGTCGTGCTAGCAACCATTGTTTACCGTCGATGAAATCTGTTGACAGAAAGGGTGCAGCTTCTTGACCACTAAGTTTCTTTAACCATTGAGCCCGTTCTTGTGTACTAGACCCCGGGCCATGACAATCGTATTCAGCATGGTATACATTTCTATAAATGAACAAAATCTATCATTTTAAATAATTAACAAATTAACAATCTTTTTAATATATGTTTTATCAAACCAATTATGTGTTGGTTTCAGGCCTAAGATTATACTCAAACTCCTACTTCTCATTCATTCTCAAATTTACATTAAATAGAGAAAACATCTTGCACCTAAAGAAAGGGAAATTAACTTACCCGCTAACCCATTACTCCATAATTAAAAACATGTGATACAATAAACTTTTTGATAACCCGTGACCCGTTCACCGTAACTTGACCCATGAAGATTAATCTAACGTTATGCATATCATATTCAGATCAAATTGAAGGTAGAAATGAATTGAAGAAGCTTACTCTAGACTTCCATGATGGTTCCAGTCGGTCCATCCTTGGGGTGTCACGGTCTTAGACATATACGTTTTTGCAAAAACTACTCGAGAATGGTCCCCTCTGGGTCGACCTAGGAAAGCATGTCCAATGCCATATACTTGCCCCTTGAGAAAAACAAATCCTGTGTTTTCATTTATACTTGTTCGAGTATGAGCTGTCACGGACCCTTGAATCTCTAATATTCTTTTATCCGCAACCACAAATATCTCACATTCCTACATCCATTTAATTATTTGGACCAACAAATCATGTTAATTACTCATTTAATAAACTACTTTGGTAGGTGCTAAGCAAAACTATATAT
>BJCO01733560.1:0-13360 GCA_018326465.1 Flaveria floridana
GTAGGGAAGTAGGTTTCATGGATGGGGTAACAGCTCTGTGTCCAGTTCCCCAAGACAGAGTTCCCATCCATCCTTTGCCAATCAGATCTTTTGAAACCTATTCCCTGGCCTGTGCTTATGGTGGTCATTTCTGAGTTGATGCAGAAGAAAAAGACAACTTTTCTGCTAAATAAGTGGGACTCAAATAAGCTTAAAGGTTTTGGCTGCATTGGTTTAGGGGGAGTTTGTTAGACCAAAAGAACCAATGAGCCTGATTAGAAAAACCTTTAAGTCCCACAGACATTATAAGTACTGAAGAAGGCTTCATCAGCTGAAGACAAGTACTGAAGACAACATCTGAAGTACAAGTATTAAAGACAACATCTGAAGACATGTACTGAAGACAACATCTGAAGACATGTACTGAAGACAACATCTGAAAGCATGTACTGAAGACAACATCTGAAGACATGTACTGAAGATAAAGTCTGAAGTTCAAGTACTGAAGATAAAGTCTGAAGACTTCTACTGAAGACAAAGTCTGAAGTTTATCTACTGAAGACAAAGTCTAAAGTTCAAGTACTGAAGACAAAGTCTGAAGATTAAGTCTTCAGAGGTTGTCACAATAGCTGAAGTTGTAATCTTCAGTAGTTGTGATGGTTTCATTTCAGTAGTTTTCTTTCAGTAGTTTACTTAATGTAAAACGTCTGAAGAGCCTGTTCTTCAGACGTTGTAGCCTCAGTAGTAGTAGTTTCAGTAGTTATAGTTTACACTTAGCTTTTCTTGTAAGAAGATGTCAGCTGTTGCAAGACATCTTCAGTAGTTTGTTTACTTTCAGTAGTTGATTGTAATAACGGTTAGATGTCACTATCAAGTGACAACAACTGACGTCATCCTTTCCTATAAAAGGAAAAATGACCTAATTGTAACATGCCGAAGCGTGTGTTGAATGAAATATTCCTTTTTGCAGAAATACTTTCTCTCTCTATAACCGTATTGTTTCATTGCAATATCATTTGTGTTCTTGCTTGAATTCAGTCTAATTCTTATACTATTCTGCTACAAATCCTAATCTAATTGATCAAACTAGATCCGAGATCCTTTCACTGACGTACCAGTGGTATGCGACTTTCCGGACATGTTCCCAGATGATTTGCCCAGAGTGCCACCGGATCATGAAATTGAGTTCCAAATTGATCTGATACCCGGTGCTCAACCCGTTACTAAAGCACCGTATCGATTAGCTCCAACTAAAATGAAGGAACTCATGGATCAACTACAGGAGTTAATGGATAAGGGATTCATTCGACCGAGTATCTCTCCATGGGGTACTCCGGTCCTGTTTGTAAAGAAGAAAGACGGTAGTATGCGGATATGCATCGACTACCAAGAGCTGAACAAGTTGATGGTGAAGAATCGGTATCCATTACCGAGGATCGATGACTTGTTCGATCAACTCCAGGGTTCCAGTTGGTTTTCAAGGATAGATCTTCGATCTGGTTACCACCAATTAAAGGTGAAGGAGCAACACATTCCTAAGACAGCTTTTCGTATGCGTTATGGACACTACGAGTTTCTTGTTATGTCTTTTGGAAACTAACGCGTCAGCTGCCTTTATGGATTTAATGAACCGAATGTGTCGGCCAATGTTAGATAAATCAATGATTGTATTTATTAATGATATCCTAATTTATTCTAAGAGAGAGGAAGAACATGCCGGCCATATACATGAGGTATTGGAGACACTTAGGAGAGAGAAGTTGTATGCTAAATTCTCTAAGTGTGCTTTTTGGTTACGCGAGGTTCAATTTCTGGGTCACGTGGTAAATGCTGAAGGAATCATGGTAGACCCGACAAAGGTTGAAGCGGTGATGCAATGGAAGTCTATAAAGACTCCATCCGAGATTCATAGTTTCTTGGGTTTAGCGGGCTACTACAGAAGATTCATCCAATACTTTTCCAAGATAACCTCACCTTTGACCAAATTGACTCGCAAGGATATGAAGTTTGTATAGGGTTAAGGATAGGAGAATGCTTTTGAAGAGTTAAAGGTGAGATTAACACAAGCTCCTATCTTGACATTACCCGAAGGGAGTGAAGACTTAGTGGTATATTCAGATGCTTCTTATTTTGGGCTAGGTTACGTGTTGATGCAACGTGGAAGGGTAATAGCATATGCATCCCGACAGCTGAAAACCCACGAAGTCAACTATCCCACACACGATCTAGAGCTAGGTGTGGTGGTCTTCATATTAAAGATTTGGAGGCACTACTTATACAGGACGAAATGCACTATTTTCACCGACCACAAGAGCTTAAAGTATTTCTTTGAGAAGAAGGATCTCGATATGAGGAAAAGGAGGTGGTAGAGCTCATCAAGGACTATGATTACGAGATCCATTACCATCCGGACAAGGCCAACATGGTGGTCGATGCCCTTAGCCGAAAGGAGAGGACCGAGCCGATTCGGTGAAGGCATATCCGTTAGTAATGACCTCGGACGTGATGACTCAAGTCAAAGGATTTCAGAATGAGACGTTGAAAGAAGATTGCCTCAACTCTGAACGAATGAGAGGCTTAGTCGTGGAGTTGGGAGAGAACACTCATGGAGTTATAACCCACTTCGGACAAATGTGGATCCCTCGTTACGGAGACCTATGAAGACGAATTATGGATGAAGCTTATAATACTCGATACTCCATTCATCCCGGTGCTATCAAAATGTATCAAGACATGAAGAAGGACTACTGGTGGCCGGGTATGAGACGTGATGTGGTGGAGTATGTGAGTAAGTGCCTTACTTGCTTGCAAGTGAAGACAAAACATCAGAAACCATACGGGAAGATCCAATCGTTGGATATACCCGAGTGGAAGTGGGAGCACACCACCATGGATTTTATTACTAAGCTACCTCATCGGCGAGGAGATGCGATACCATTTGGGTGATAGTCGATCGGCTGACGAAGAGTGCTCACTTCCTACCGATCCGCGAGACGTACTCATCCAAAAGATTGGCGGATCTGTTTATCAAGGAAGTTATAGCTTGTCATGACATGTCGGTGTCCATCGTGTCGGATCATGAAACCCAATTCACATCGAAGTTTTAGAAGAGATTCCATGATGAGATGAGAACAAGGCTACACATTAACACGGCTTATCATCCTCAGACAGGTGGTCAGTCTGAGAGGACGATACAGACGCTCGAGGATATGCTCCGAGCATATGTGATCGATCTTGGAGGAAGTTGGATGATTACTTACCGTTAGCAGGATTCTCGTCCAACAACAGTTATTATGCCAGCATTAGCATGCCACCATACGGGATGCTATATGGTAGGAGATGTAGGACACCCGTTTGTTAGGGTGATATTGGTCAGAAGGAGTTGGGAAGTATTGAGGTGATTGAGTCTACAACTGAGAAGCTCAAAAAGATTAAAGCCTTTATGAAGGCGACTAAAGACAGGCAGAAGTCGTATGCCGATAAGAGATATTGACCGATTGAGTTCTAGGTGGGTGATAGGGTTATGTTGAAAGTCTCACAGTGGAAAGGTATCATACGGTTCAGAAAGCGGGGAAAGTTGAGCCCAAGGTATATAGGCCTTTCCGAATTATTGCTCGAGTAGGAGAGGTGGCCTATAGGTTAGTACTACCCGATAAGTTAAGTGGAATTCACCCGACATTCTATGTATCTCATTTGCAGAAGTGTTTGGAAGATGAGGATATGCTTGTACCACTCGAGGATATTGAAGTAGATGAACGGCTCAAATATGTGGAGCAACCAGTGGCGATCATTGATCGTAAAGAGAAAAGGTTAAGGAATAAGGTGTTTCCCTTGGTGCGAGTACAGTGGAAACATAGAAAGGGATCCGAGTCTACGTGGGAGGCTGAGGAAGAGATGAGACCGCATTACCCACATCTGCTCGAGGAATGACAGGTTTTGGGGACGAAACCTATATAAGGGGGTGGACTTGTAACACCCGGATAATTTTTAATAGACGCGAAAGAAAGAATAAACGTGAATAAAAGAAGGAAACATAATATAACCCAAGTTGAGGGGTTAAAAGTGTCAAAAGGACAAAAAGTATCAAAAGTGGGTGCAAAAGGTGGTATGGCCGCCCATGTTAGTCTGCACATTTCATTTCAACCGGATTCTAGAGAGAGAAAGAAGAGAAGCTTCGGATTTTAGAGAGAAGTTCAAGAAGGATTCGAATTCAAGGTAAGAATTCGATGGTTTTAGGTGCTCTTGACTGATTTCAGTTCGAGTTTATGCTTATGTATGTGTTTGTACGTTTGTGCCTGTGTTTTGGTGGGTTTTAGGTGTGAACTCATAGTGCAATCGGGATTGAAGAAGTATTGCCCAAAAGTTTGGCTAAGGTGAGTTCAAGAACCTCCTTTTTACATGTTTTAATGAATTTTAGGGCTGGAAATGCATGCGTAAATGTTTTTACTAAGGCTGGTGTTACACCCGTATGTATATGTGTATGTGTGAATGTGGGTGGGTTATGATCGAGGTGTTCATGATGATGTGATTGAGTTATGTTCATGTTATGATGCTTAGAATGTTAGAGATAAGCTTAGAACATGATGACTTGATGAATTAGGACTGATTATGATGATCGATGGTATGAGTTGGCTGCCCATGCGCCTGATATAGGCTCATGTGCCCAACGGTTAGGATTGCCTAAGTGTCCCCCATGCGCCCAAACCCCATGCGCCCGAATAGTATTCATGCGCCTAGATTGCCCATGCGCCCAGGCACTCATGCGCCTGCATAGTGCCTATGCGCCTAGATTTGCACAGAATGACTGTGTTGGGCCATGCGCCCCAATAGTGCCCATGTGCCCAGAACTTTTCCCATGCGCCTAAGTGTTCCTATGCGCCCAGAAGGCCATGCGCAAGCATAGTGCTCATGGGCCTAAGACTTAAAATTATTTTTTGAATTTTTGGGAAAATGTAAAGTGTAGGCTTTGACTTGGGCAGGGCCGGCCCAATAGTATATCAGGCCCAAGCTAGGACTTTGGGCCTCTAAAATAATAAGGCCTCTAATTTCTCTGATTATTATAAGTAGTTAGCCCATTACCCAATTAACCCATTAGCCCAATTGCCTACCAGATTATCCATTAGCCCAGACCCACTGAGATTACCTGATCGGTTGTTTAGACTTCAGTGTTCAAGAATCAAGATCGGCCTTTTCACTCTCGCCCCTCAGCCACTCATCATCACGCTCACCGCTCGAACTCTCGGTAGAGGCAATATGGCCGATTGGCCAGTGGTCGAGGCGGACTGGCGGAGTCGGGAGGCCGAAGGCCGATTTCCAATTGCGAGTTTTATCAGGTTCTTCCTCTCTTGTCTTCTTGATTAAAATTCCAAAATTGTATAACGTCATTGAACCATGAGTTCAATTCTGATTGGTTTTCATGTTCTTCAAGGTTCATCCCTCTCTTTCCATCTACATTTGGGAACATCGGTGTAAGTCCATCGATTACAGTTGAAATAGCTATGAATCTTTAGGAGAAGATGAAGACTGTGAGACCCTTCTCTCTATTTTTTGGTATTTTCTGTCAAGCATTTTGGTGAACACCTTGTGTGCCTGTAAACTATGAATACATACTCTTAAGAGACTGGGGGTGTTTGGGATTGATGATTTAAAGAACTTATTTCTATAAGGATTTATTTGTAAAACAAGATAACAAGATTTGAGTGTCATTATGAAAAACCATGATAATATATATCTTTGCAATGAAAATCATATGAGGATTTGACCTGAATACAAGTCATTGATCTTGTGAAAAAGAAAACCAAAACGAAACTTCATTTTGCAGTAATGAGTTATTTGAGATGAACATTGTCTAGTGGTTTGATCCATTATTGGTCTAATAGCTCTCCTACTTGCAAGCTTGTGTTCTATTTTTACTTTTTTGTTTCCATAGATAACTATGGTTTTCATGTTCTTTAAGGTTAATCTTCCTGTTTCTTCTATATTTGGGAACATCGTTCTGCAAGCCCGTCGATTAAAGGTGAAATCGTAACCTAATCCAATGGACTTCAGGTTCCTTTAATAGTTATTTGATCTATTGGTTGTGGAAGCAAACAAAGATTATCATACAAATAGCTATGAATCTTAAGCAGAGGGTGAAGACTGTGAGTCCCTTCTCCTTGTTTTTTGGTATTTTTCTGTCAAACATTTTGGTGAATATGATCAGTACAACAAGGATTGATGAAGTAAAAATGGGCTATTGATATTTTGACAAATTTAGAAGAAGAATACGATCTTAGTGGTGAAGTAGAGCCTAAAATTAAACTCCTTTTAATAGGTTTCTATTCATTATCATATGTTTATGATGAACTAGGGTTGCTTCACTTAACAATACCTTCAAAAGAAAGCTTGGAAGTCAAAGATACACAATCAGTTTCATCATCTCTAAGTTCGTTGTTCATTACAGGTAATTTAGATCATTAAGAATATATTCAAATTGAATTAAGTTTAATTTAATTCTCATGATGTATCCTTACATTGCCTTGAAGTGAATTGTAGAAGTTCAAGCAAGGTCAGGCAATTTTCTATGGGTACAGAGGCGGATTTCACATCAAGTTAGTTTTCTGCCTTTCTGGTTTGTTGATTCGTTTATGAATTGGTTATTTGTGAATTATTGATTGTTTGTTTCTAATCTGGTTATTTGTTTTATAAGTACAACTAGTTAGTTTATTGTCATTGAATCTGATTAGGAAGTATAACTTGGTTGCTTTGAAGTTAAAACTTATAATAATGTCAAACGGAACCCGTAAGCTTGAATGTGGTGCATCAAAAAGGGATAAAAAGGCTAAACGAGAAGCTTTAAGCTAGTTAGTTTATTGTTACTAAATCTTATTAGGAAAATCTTTATATCAATATTTTTTAGAGGGCCTCATTTTTTTTGTTTGCTTTTGGCCTCCAAAAACGTTGAGCCAGCCCTGGACTTGGGATGTTCCTGGGGGTGATGTAAGTTGACTTTTGGTGTTGGATGATGTGTGATATGTCATGTATGATGATATGTGATGATGTGATGATTATGTATGATTTGTTCTTATGTTCCTTATGTTATGATATATTAATGTGTGAGTTTATGTGGTGTGTTTATAATCATAAATGTAAAGTACCATCATTAATGAAAGAGATAAGATTAACGATAATGAAAGTGGAACATAAAGATCGAATGAAAGAAAAGGCTTGCAAGTAGAATGAAAGGAGGATCACAACTCTTTGAGAGTTTTCAGCTCAATTGTGTGTAACATAGCATGCGATTTTGGCTAACCCAAGAGGGCCTACACACAGGGGAATCAGTCTTGGTGACTGATCTATAGTACGAAATGGGATCCTTGTCACTTTACCCCGAAGATGATGTGGCTTTGTGCCAGGATAGTATAAGGTATCGTGCCAGTAAATGAGGAGGCTTTATGCCCGGAATGGTGGCTTCGGGCCATGATGGGGTAAAGCTTGACAGGATATAGAAACAGTGAAAGATAATAATAAGGTACGAAACGAACGAAACATGCAATAATGAATAAGGTTATACCTTTTGTATGTACGATGTATGCTCACGTAAGAAAGTAAAGGAAGTGTTTTATGAAAAAGAATATTTTCATATATAAACTATTCGAGGTATTTTAACGCTTTTAAAACTATAACTCACTCAGCAACGCTGACTTTATGCATTTTCAGTTGACAGGTAGTTATTGCTGAGGATGGCACGCGGGAGAAGCTACTCGGCAGGGCAAAACTGACATCCGTTCATGATTAATAATATTGTTGTTTTGTAATGCAATTAAACAATTCTTTTGTAACTATTAACAAGTATAGGTGTATTACTTAGCAACAGTTTTTATTAATGAATTGATGACTTTTCATATTAATTCCACTGCATTGATTTATGAATTAAGTAACGGTATATGTATTTATTGTTATGATTGACCAACTGTGAGTTCTACGGGAACGGGGCCTTACAATTACAAGGTTGCTCCAATAGCAGGCTCGATTAGCAAGCATCGCAGTATTGTTCGGGGCACGAAGGCAAGTAGCCACCAGATGCCCATACTTCCCACACAACGAGCAAACTCGACAGGGAGTGTTACTCTTGTGATGGTACTTGCAAGTACTGCACATCGGATGTGGCCCAGTATAAGCTCTCACCATGGGATCTTGATTTGCAACAACAACTTGCCTTTGAGGAGCATTTGGTGTTGTCACCGCGTAATTACGAGTCGGAGTGAACTTGCGCTTTTTTTTGGAAGGAGGACTCGGTCTTCACCTCCTTTGTAGCCTTGGGTGTCACCTTTGCAGCAGTCTTGGCACCTTTCGCCGACATAGTGTCAGCCCTAATATGATTCTCAGTGAGCTGTGCGGTGATAGTAATCGCCTCTTCCAAAGTTATGGGCCTACTACCCACCACGACATCTTGTATTTGAGGCGGTACCCACTTGATAAATTTCTCAATGTTACGGGGCACGGTATCCACCATGTGTGGTAAGAGCATGCTCAACTCATGATGCCGGGTGGAAAAATCCAAATGATTCCCACCATCTTGCTTAAGGTTCCAGAATTCTTCCTCCAGCTTCTTCAACTCACTCCTCGGGCAGAACTTTTGGATCATTATATCCTTAAATTCCTCCCAAGGTAATGCCAAGGCAACTTCAGCCCCTCGGTTCCTTTTCTCACTATTCCACCATGTCAGTGCCCGTTGTTGAAGGACACTTGCAGCGTAGCGAACCTTGAGTTCATCGGGGCACTCGCTAACAATGAACGTGTTCTCCATACTCTCAAACTACTCGAGAAGTCCAGTGGCTCCTTCTTTTCCACTAAAGATAGTGGGTTTACACGAGTTGAAATGTTTAAAGGTGCAGGTGCGATTGTTCCCGTTTTGGTTGTTGCTATTCTCCCCGCAGGCATTGTTGTCACCACCACTATTGTTTCCATTAGTGTTGTTGTTGTTATTGGTCATTAAAGTGTTGCTAAGTTCAGCAACCATTGACGGGAGCACAGCAACCATTTGTCGGGACATCATCATTGCCGCGAGTTTACGATCGGAACTTCCACGCTTTCCATGGTGACGAGACATGATGGATATACAAAATGAGTTAGACACGAGAATGAGGTTAACAAAGGATAGTAATTTAAATAAGAATAAGTCAAGAGTTGTAAGGCACATGGAATGGTTCCATTTGGTAACGCATTACCATTTGGAAACGTTGATACGTCAAGGTAAGTTGACCCATTTGCCTTAGAAACTTGTGTATGTTAACCATAGTTTATCACTCATCCCAGAAATCCCCATGTAAGCACAACTGGTCCCGTAGGATTTATGCGAAATGCTTATCTTAGCCCGAAGACCTTTTGTTATGAAATCCAGAATACAGGTGTCTATGTGTCACACAATATTTCTTAGGTTCATGGAATCAAAACCTTGATGAGATTTGTATAGATTAGACATAAATTCTAAAGATTTGAGTCATAAACATAATGTATACGATCCCACGTGTCGTCGAGAATAAGATTAAGAAGCTTCATTTGTCGGGGAGAATCAAAAGAGTCAAATATAAGTTTAGGGGAGACAGGTAACAAAGTTTAAGCATTCATAAGGCAATCCTATGCTAAGGCATCAAGTTGCACATACGAAGGCATAGCAAAATGTAGCATTCAAACCATATATTTTTACAAGAATAGAAATATGATTCTTTAAGGTTTATGCATACGCTATAGTCTAGGTCACCATTTCTAATAACCTAGATCCCTATAGTTATGTGCTCTGATACCAATCTGTCACACCCCAACCTTGACGGCGGAATTGTCGAGATGTGAGGGTTAAGATTGTTTACAACCACATAACGCTATTATTTAAATCCAAATATTATAATCATAAGTTTCAAAAGTAAATTACAAACATAAGTCTTAAACATGAAAACAAACATAACGTATGATGAAATAATCTAATACAATTCATTTATTAATCTAGGTCCATTCCTAGATGTGAATAAGCTTCAAAGATAGTATCAAACTTGGACGTTTCCTGAGACATGTTAAAAATAAATGTCAACATAATGTTGGTGAGATTTCCATAGTTTTCATACATAAGTATATAAAAGATGGCAATTCATTTTATAAGTTAGTGAACAAAGTAACTAGGGATGTATGATAGATGTAACAATCAAACCTTGACAGTTTACAAGATTCCACGTTTACAAGATTATACGATTAGCTAAGTGTACTTGGATTTACCAAGCAGGCTTGTCAGGCCCATAGACCTATGACGTCGTCAAGCTAGCAATAGTTAATGATTGTACATATAATACTCAATACATGGCAATTACTAAGATCAACTAACCACAACATACGCGTGAATTGCCAAGTGTTTACAAGAATCACATGATTTTACAAGTGCAACGGTTATAATGTAACATTTTTCACCCCAAAGTGTAAAAATATAAAAAATGGGTATAGAAATACTCACATGCCAATTAAGTATAGGAATGATGATTATTAAGAATATAAAAAAAACATTCCAACGCAATCCTTCACAAGGTACCTAAGAATATATATATATATATATATATTTACAAGTTTTAAGTTCAATAATAAGTTTAACGAATTAACGAGGACTAGAGTTTTAAGTGGATTTTGGGGCTTGTCAAATAATTATCTTTAACAAATGAAAATCATTCATGTTTTCTTAAAAAATATATATTTATATTTTATACCAAGATATGAAAAAGAACACTTATAATAACTTGAAAAAATATTTAAAAATATGAATTTAGAACAACATTTATGACAATTTATAAGAATTTATAAAGTTTAAACAAAGTTTTATAACGAAATAAAATAAACACAATTTAAACAATAATTTAAGGGCATTGTTTGAAATAATGTGTGTAAATTAAACTAGTGTTTAAGGTCTAAATTTTTATAAAGGTAGTTAATTATAACATTAGCTTTAGAAATTAAATATAAAGGTATTGTTATTAATAAATTACAGAAAATTATTTAAGTGATTTTTAAAATTATCACAGTTTATAAAATGGTTTTTTATACTTTCTAGAAAAAATTTTTATATTTAATTTAAAGGCTAAAAAGGCCTAAAAAATATGTGGCCCGGGTCCGAACCTGGGACCTCAGGGTTGTGGGGCAATGACTTAACCAGTGAACCAGGGTCGTGGCCTTGGTTCAACTTGGTTTTAAACCTTTAAAAACATATAGCAAGCAGAAGCCCCAAATTCGCATAAGAACCCTAATTCAATTTGGGTAAAATTGACCCTCAATTTGATGTTGTTAACGATTGTAACCATAGGGCTTTCGATTCTCATGTAAAATCGAGTAATAGCCGTAATACAATTACCTGAAATCGTTTGAGATTCGATGTGTACGAGTTCGAAGCTTAGCCGCGACCAACGTGGTGTTCAATGGATATTCAAGTGAAAACTATGATCAAATTAACTTCGTGGGAAGCTTCTTCGAGGGCTAATGATGATTTCCCCTCAACCAATTCGGATTGAGAGAGCTTAGAAGGTTAGTTTGCCAAGGTTGCAAGTCGCGAGTAAAAGGGGAATAGAATGAGACGATTGTGTTTGTTTCATGTGTAATTGTAAGTTGTGAACGTTTAGGAACACTTAGATGATTGTTTAGGCTAGTTTAATAGGTTATTATTAGGATTTAAAGGTCGAACGGTTATGAAGTTTAAAGGCATCGGTTATGCGATTGATTAGGTAGTAACCGATACTTTACCTTTGATTAAACGATGTATCCAAGTTCGAGTTGTGCATACGAAACGATTTGGTCGGTTTTGGGTCGAAACCGCAGCCAAAAGGTCTGTTTTTGGCCTTGCCGGAGTTCGGCCGGAGTTGCCGGCTCCTCTCGCCGGAAATACGGGAGAAGAAGGGGGGATATTGTTTTTGTAACTTTACAATTCCAGTCCCTGTGGTTTTGTTTTTGTTTAATAAATACCAAAACTTAAGTTTTAGTTTAAATTATTTTGCAGTTTGGCCCCTGGGGTTTTAAGGCTTTATTATTTTATATAGAAACCAATTAATTACAAGTTTTACAATAATAAAACTTATATTGTTTTTATTTATTTATAAGATTACCTTTAATATGATTATTATTATCATCATTAACATTATTATTATTATTATTATTATTATTATTATTATTGTTATTATTATTATTATTGTTATTATTATTATGATTATTATTTATTTATTATGTAATAATCAATATTATAACTTCTAAATTAAATTATTAAAGACAAATTAAAGAAGAATAAACATAAATAACACAAGAGTTTCATGTTTGAAAACAAAGATTCTTACAAGAGTTTAACGAAACTAACTTTTAGTTAACCAAAAAATACATGATGTTACAGGGTTTTATGTATTTGGTTTTTAAACATAAGAGTATTTTAGTCATTTTAAAAAATTTAACAGTCAAAGTCAACAAATATCCACTTTAGAGACCATCGTTGTTACGTTTGTGCCAACTATTGGACCAACCTTGTAATTTCTAAGAGTTAGGGACCAAAAGTGAAATCGTACCTAACCATATGGACCACCCGTGTAACTTAGTCTATATTTTAAGTGATTTTGAGTGAATGAGAGAGAGAAAAGTTAATGATAAAAATATAAAAATATATTTTTAACTGAAAAATAGAGAGAAAAAATAATGATTTTTAGTATAATTATATGGATAAAGATGAAGAATGAGATGTGAATCCTCTTACACAATTTAAGTTAGCGTATTAACACCTTAAATTAGCCCATTTACCCAAATATAATTTGATGTAAACAATTTAACTCATTTAATTAGCATATCACACATAAACAATTTAAAACTTATTGAAAAAATAAAAAGAGCTTAAATAATTACATTTCGTTTGGGGCGTATTTTTCCAACTGGCTCGACCCCCAAATTCCTCCGCACTGGCCCTGCTTTTGAGTTGCATGTTGTTTCCTTATGCTCACTAACTACTAACTATTACAATGGGTATTTGGGTGGTGAGTTTCTTTTGGAATGGTGGGTGAGCAGGGTCATCAGCGCTGTATGTGTTTGCAGGCGTGAGTGATCTTTCATCAATGAGTTTAAAGATTCAATGAGTGATCTTTCATCAGCGCTGTATGTGTCACGCACCGCTCATATTTCAAGCCATACTTGTCGGGATTCCAGAATTCTCCAGCAAATTCTCAAGACTTCAAAGATTCAAGAATCACATTAAAAATATCTCATGTTGTAACTAGATTTAATCATAGAAAAATCTAGTAGATTAGTCTAAAGATAATCCTAGAACATTCCTTGTAAATATCTTAGATATTTACTTATAAATATCTAAGATATTTAGTACTAAGATATTTCTAGATTAGGA
>BJCO01733598.1:0-24515 GCA_018326465.1 Flaveria floridana
AATGAGATGCAAGTCCATTTTAGTTCGCTATAACTAATGCTCTGATACCAATCTTATTATTGTTATTATTATTATTATTATTATTATTATTATTATTATTATTATTATTATTAAGTTAACACGAGCGATACCGGGTTGTCACAGGTAGCATAATGAAGGGTGGTTTCGGGTTTAGGTAGGGTGGTTTTGTGGGTTAACAAGATGGTGGTTTCAAGTTTAAAGAAAACAACCGAGGGATGAATGATGGTTTAGTGGTTTGGGTAAGGTGGTGTCGGTTTTGGTCTTTAAAGAAGAAAAGAAATAACCGATGGGTTGAAGGGGTAAGGTGGGTTGGTAAGGTGGTATGGTGTGGTAGGTTAATAGGGTAATGTTTCAGGTTGTTTTTGGTTTTGAATTTATAGATTTTAATTGGGTTTTAGTAGGTATATATATATACCGTAACATATATGTATGTATGTGTATGTGCTTGTGAATCTATGTATATATATATATATATGATTGTATGTATGTTTGCGGATGTATACATATATATATACATGTAACCGTGAGTGTTACTTATATATATATACTCATAGGTTATATATATATGCATGGATGTGTGCCCGTAACCCATATATATACATAGGTATGTATATATATATACCCGTGAGTTATTATGTATTTATATACATATATACATATTTTTATCGTGAGTGGTTTCGTATATATATATACCCGTAGGTATATATATCATTTGAAGAAATTTTTATGATTTTATGTAATTATATGTTGTATATATATATATATAAATATAGTCACGTAAATGTATACGTAAAAATTTGGGTATATGTACACGTATGTGAAATTTTTGAGCACATAAACCTTCATTTATATCTAAATTATCCATATACGTACATGCATGTAACATGCATATGTAGAAACATATATATATATAAACACGTATTGCTCACATATAATTCTTGTTTTAATATTAACATGCATATAAAATATATATATTTTCTGATAACAGATAATAAACTAAATAAATAAATAAAAATTTTCTAGGGTTGTTACAAGCATGTCACCAATTGATGATACATGGGAAAATTCCATCAGAGACCCATCAGCAATTTATCACCCACACAGCCACACTAGTTTCCGGTGATCGTCGATAGTAGTACTATTATTACTATCATAGGATCCTCTTTCATGACCAAATTCTAAGATATGGTTGGTGGAAATCTTCTCTTTGAAATATAAGTTGAGTTGTATTACGAACAATATTGGTGACTACTCCTTTTAAACAGGTTGTGTATTAAAATTAATAATGTAGGTCCATCCTAACAGTCTCGCTAAATTAGTCAAAGGACTTGCTAAACAACCTGGTTCTATTACCTTTGAAATAGAACTCCTTCTATTAGTTTTGTGAAGAATATATCACCTATTTTAGTTTCTATGTCAAACTCCACGAGTAATATTTACTACAGAGGACAAAATTGACGTATGTGAAAATTTACTTTTTTCCCCGTGACATAAAAATATTAATTGCGTCCTATAAATCAGGTGATATTAAATTGAATTAATGATTTTCAAAAAAAAAAAAATTAAATTGAATTAATAATCCGTCCACAAACAGATGTTTTATTAATTAACTTTCGTATAAAACTATCTGTAAAATATATTTAATTGTTTTTCTGATATACGTTGTACCTATTTTATCTTTTATCTCGACTGGTGTGATATTTTTCATCGAGGGACCAAATTGATATTTATCAAACCCCACAATTTTCATTTCCATAAAAAGAAAAATGCAACGTATTTAAAAATACTACTTTAGCAATCATAAATGAAATACGTAAAATTTGATAATCATTCATAGATCAACATCACGACAATGTTTTGAAGCTTCCGGGAAGGTGCTCAATGTATTGTAGTTTCTGCAATATATAAGAGTATAGATTGATGTGTAATTCACTCATCCTTAATAACATTGAAGTTCAATACTTCATCATATATACACTATAATCTTCAAGTTTGCGAACATACCCTATAACAAGCAAACCAATATTCAATTCTAAATGGCTTCATCGACCACCGAACCATGGTTGCTTGAAAATGGCAAGGAGAGGCGACTGACCAAGGAGTCGAGGCATGGCCACGGTCATAGCCGAACTGCGCACAGCATGTCCACGTCGTCCCTTCGTCGAAAATCGGATATGTCCCTTGTGTCAAAGGTGCCTTGTGCATCTGTTAGAAATGTTTTAGCCAATATCCAAGAGGTCATTTTGGGGACAAAGTTATCAGTGCTTTTCATTGCAATCCCATTTGCTATTGCTGCCCAATGCTTAGGTTTTGCAAGAGTGAGTGCCTCTAAATGCCACCCTAAACACACACACCATTGGTTAATTATACTTTATATATACTGGCCTCCTTTGTTACGTATATTTCTTCATTAAAAAAATTATGAAAGACGGGTTTTTCTATGTGTTAAAACTATAAAACTAGTTTTCGTAGAAAAACCCCTGATAAAACTAGTTAATTATTTCTAAGACTACATATAGGATGAAGAAAACCTATAAAATGATTTTTAGCACCAACAACAGGAGGAATAGAATTATACTGAGTAATTATAAATGTTATTATGCAATATGGCCGATAAACTTTGTATTGCAAAAAAAGTATTACTACATATGAAAGGGGAACCAAATCGTTCGTTTATATGTTAATACTTGTGATATACAAGCAGGATAGCAACACTACCAATATGTAATAAAATCTGTTGTTTTCAATTTACCATTTTTTATAGAAGTTCAAAATGCATCATCTTGCCCAACATAATGCAGTTTTAATTATGTAATAAATTTGTTTTCATACACTAAGAAAAGGGACATTTAACGTCTAAATTCTGTTAGGTTTATATTTAATATATGCACTTAATTTCAGTACACTAAACCTCGTCTTTCTTTTTGTGAAAACAGCCATGGGTGTTTTCATTGAGTTTACTTGGATTGATTCCGCTTGCCGAACGTGTTAGCTTTCTAACAGAGTAAGCAGCATAACTTTTTAACTTTATTTATTTTTTTAGTTCCATCAAACTAACTAAATTTGTTTTCTCTAAATTTTCCACTGAATGCAGGCAAATTGCTTTCTACACAGGCCCCACAGGTAAATTTAATTTCCATTTTGGTTTTAATTATTTCTATTAGTTTTGAAAAAAAAATTTTGAAATCTTTATTGATTTAAATTCTTGATTGATGTTATTTAATTAGTACTAATAGATTATATATACTCTAATTGCAGTTGGTGGGCTGTTGAATGCAACATGTGGAAATGCAACGGAGCTTATTATTGCAATATTTGCATTAATTGAAAAGAAAGTGGATGTTGTCAAATATTCTCTCTTGGGTTCTATTCTCTCCAACCTTCTTTTGGTTCTTGGCACTTCTCTTCTTTGTGGTGGCATAGCCAATGTTCAAATTGAACAGAAGTTTGATAGGGTAATAATATTAAATTAAAGAAAACATATTTCTAGTTTTTTTTAGATCCATCATTGTCGTACATATACACATATCATGTATGATGTATGTATATGTATATTTAAGTATACAAAATTAGTCATGTTGATCAACAAACTTACCAAAACAGTCATTAACTTTGAAGTTTTGCAAATAAGAAGATGAAATGATCATTTTGGTAATTTATTGGTCAAACAGTGATAATATATATCTTGATTTTCCCATATTAATATGGATAACTGCATCTATTGCAACAGAAACAAGCAGATGTCAACATTGCACTACTGCTTCTAGGGCTGCTATGCCATCTGTTGCCACTGATGTACAGATCTGCAGCTGAGAGTACAACTGTTGATGCACTTGGTACTGCTAAAGCAGTGCTGAATTTGTCGAGAGCTAGTTGCATTATCATGCTTCTTGCTTACTTGGCTTATCTTGTCTTCCAACTCTTTACTCATCGCCACATCTTTGAAGGCCAAGAGGTATATATAATATGTGTACATGTCTTCTTTTGTGTATAAATATATTGCTAAACAAACTTATGTTAGACTTGTGTTTGAAATGCATTAGTTGTTTGTTAATTACAACATTAATAATAAATGAGTCATTAAACATTTAGAGTAGCTAAATGTTGAACAAAGAATAGTGTTTCATGGAATTGCCACATTGCCATAAACATGTTACATGTTAAAAGTGCATCAATCAATCTGATCACGGAGCTATAGGGGTCTAGGGTCGGTTCAAAAAATGTTCTGTTAATAGGGGTATCGAACGTCATTTATATTAGTATAATTTGACATTATGGTGCTACGGTCCACAAAAAAGAAAAAAGAAAGAAAAATCCAACATCTGTTATTTTAGGATAGTTTAACCTCTTACATTGTTAACTGTAACTGGTAATCGTAGGAGGAGAATGAGGATGGCACGGATGTGGGAGACGACGAAACCCCAGTGATAGGATTTTGGAGTGGGATGTTTTGGCTAATTGGGATGACTGCAATCATCTCATTGCTGTCTGAATACTTGGTGGACACTATTGAGGTATCAACATTTGATGAACCAAATAATATCAACCATAAGTAAAACTTTAATTTAACTTGATTTAAACATAACTTAATGAAATAAATTTGACTAATAGGAAGCCTCAACTTCATGGGGGATATCACTGAGCTTCATCAGCATCATCCTGCTACCGATAGTCGGAAATGCAGCCGAGCATGCCGGAGCCGTCATCTTTGCTTTCAAGAACAAATTGGTAACCTTTTCTTCTTAGTTCCAACCAAGTTTTTTTTTTTTTTTTAATTCCTAAATTTTAAATCATAATTAACATTAACTCATATATTAATTCACATGATAATTTACTTGATTGTTTATGATAACTGCAGGATATCACTTTGGGTGTAGCACTTGGTTCCGCAACTCAAATTTCAGTGTTTGTGGTGAGTATTCTTTTCTCATTTGAACTATTTTCTTTTATTTTATTTGAAACATTCTTTGATATTTTTATTAATATATCTTTAATTATTTTTTATTTAGGTTCCAATGAGTGTTATTGTTGCATGGATTATTGGCATCAATATGGATCTTGATTTCAATCTCCTTGAAACTGGTTCTCTTGCGCTCACAATTATCGCCACAGCATTCACCTTACAGGTATTTTTTTTTAATTCCATTTAATTAGTTTAATTAAATTTATTTCTGAATATTTTTAATAATTTTTATAAACCAATGTTAATTTGCAGGATGGCACTTCTCATTATCTCAAAGGAGTAGTTCTTCTCCTTTGCTACTTTGTCATTGGAGCTAGTTTTTTTGTTCAAATTTCTCCAACTGGTAAATTTCTTATATTGATATATTCTTTATTTTAATTTAATTAATTTTCGTTAAAAGTTTCTAACTATTTCTTGAATATTTTAATCTTTCTCAAGAACCTGGCACCAATGCCTTGAACATGAGATTCAATTCATCTCACCAAGGGGTCTTCAGAGTTTGAAAGGTAATCAACTGTGTGTGTCAGTGTGTGTATACACACACATGCATGCTTATGCATACATACACACGCATATATAGTAATATATTGTTATATTCAATGCATATAAACACAAAGAATAAAGAATGTTTCTGATATTTTAATTTAATTTGTATGCAGGGTGTGGGTTTTGAGGAGTGAATTTGCATGCATGATACCTTCGTTCTAAATTCTTTCATTGGCGTTGGACATAATGGTTTATGCACTGTTGCTTGTACAGTACAAGTACAAGTTTGTAAGTCTTTGTATTTTGATTGATGAATCTACGTATTTTCTGTGTGATTCTCCTTTCTTAATATGTAATCATGAATATGGTAAAAGATTACACAGGGCGTGTCACACCATGCTATAAATAAGAAAAATGAAATTTACTTCTATTTCTCTTGTTGTATCTTTTTTCTTCTTTTAACATCTCTCTTGTTGTATCCAAAATTGATAAATAGTTTTATTAATTCCTATTTTGGTGGTTTTTCTTGCTGTTATATCAAAAAATAAATATTTAGTTATTCGTAAAATGACTTCAAATCTTATCATATATAGTAGAACAAAATGGGTGAGAAAAAAAACATGTATATATAAAAGACTCATGTGTGACACCCGCATTTTCAGGTCATTTCCAACTAGCACGAACGGTATTTTTCGATTATATATGCATGCATTTAATTATATTTGAATAAATGCGTCAGGTCTTGTACAAGCATTCACGTAACGGTAATTTGGAGAATTTCCGTATCACATACGAGTCTTGTTCTCGAACGTTGGTGATTTATCAAAATGACATTTCACATAAATATAATTGGTGCGAAATTATATGTTACGTGATTATATGATTAAAAGTTTAGCCTCGTTGTGAAAATTGTGATTTTTCGGATAATTACGTGTTATCGCGGTTTACGGCTTTTATAGTTTAATTATTATAAAAATCGTTTTAAAACATTAAAATGAATACTATTTCATGCATTTGAAGTTTAATTGATATAGTTTAACCATTCTAGAGTTTTGGTGTAAAAAAACCCGACCGCGTAACACCCGGATCATTTTATAAAAGTTTTAAGAGCTAGTTTAAAAAAACCAATTAACCAAAAGCCAACCCACCCCCTCCTCCCTACCATTCCCCATGCCGGCCACCCCTTTCCCTTGAACCCTCTCAATTAATTGCGCAACTCGAGGAACACACTCCAAATCAATTTCTTATCATAATTGTTGGTGGATTTAATTGTTGCTTGTATCAAATATGTTCCAGAAATCACCCATTACGCATTACAAGTAAGTTTTGTGGTTAATTTCATTCCATTTGATTCATGAAGTTCTTGAAACACTAGCTATTCAAAAACAAATTAAACCTTGAACTCGAGCCAAATTAGTTGTTGATTACGTGTTATTATGTGATTCTAAGATGTTTGTACGGTTTAGAATTGCTGAAAAGTTGAGTTTTGGTTGAAAACCAAGACTTACTATTAGTGGAAACTTTAATATGTGGCTTTAGTTATAAAAAACAACAAAACAAAACCTAACCCACCCCCTCCTCCCTCCCATTCCCCATGTCGATCGCCCTCTTCCCTTGAACCCTCTCTATTAATTGTGCAACTCGAAGAATACACACACACACACTCCAAATCGATTTCATATTGCAATTGTAGGTGGATTAATCGTTTCTTGCATCAAACATGTTCTACAAATCATCCATTACGCATTATAAGTAAGTTTTGTGGTTAATTTCATTCCATTTGATTCATGAAGTTCTCGAAACCCTAGCTATCCAAAAACCAATTAAAACCTGCAACCAAGTCAAATTGGTTGTTGATTACGTGTTATTATAGGATTCTAAGATGTTTGCACGGTTTAGAATTGTTGAAAAGTTTAGTTTTGGTTGAAAACCAAGACTTACTATAAGTGGGAACTTTAATATGGGGCTTTAGTTTTAAAAACAACAAAACGAAACCCAATCCACCCCCTCCTCCCTCCCGTGCCCTATGTCGGTCACTCCTTCCCTTGAACCCTCTCCATTAATTGCATGACTCGAACAACACACACTCCAAATTCATTTCTTATAACATGGTGGATTTAATCATTGCTTGCATCCAACGTGTTCTATAAATCATCCATTTTGCATTACAAGTAAGTTTTATGGTTAATTTCATTCTATTTTATTCATGAAGTTCTTGAAACCCTACCTATCCAAAAACAAATTAAAACTTACAATCGAGTCAAATTTGTTGTTGATTATGCATTATTATGTGATTCTAAGATGTTTGTATGGTTTAGAATTGTTGAAAAGTTGAGTTTTGATTGGAAACCAATACTTTATTTACTATTAGTGGATACTATAATATGGACTTTTGAATGAATTGGGTGTAATGATGAAATTGAGTTAAGATATCAATACTATGATGTTAGTTGATGCTGAACTTTGATGTCTTGAACTTGCGAATCCAACTCGTATTTCATGTACTTACTATTATTGGTAACTTTTTTAGAAAGTTTGAGGATTGGGATTTGAGCATGTTTGGATGATGATGATGTTGAGTTATGAAGAATGAAACTATCAAAAACTCAGGATTTCAGCACTGGCTGCCAACTGCTGAACCAAGTCAAGTGCTGAATCGACTACCGAACAACATATGCTGAATGACTACCGATCAACATTGCTAAAGTAACTGCCAATCAGCAGTCTTCCGATAAGCTGCTAATAGATTGCTGCTGATCAATTGCTATTGATCAACAGAGAACTCCATCATCTGCTGAACAACTGCTACTCAAAACGAGATTGTCTGTGTCGATGGCTGTTGTGTTTCACCTTTTAGAAACAACATAACACTGAAGCTGCCAAATTTATACATGATTTTCTATTTTTCTGTATACTCTGAACATAGAATAGTTTATTCTTATTATTTAGATTTCATAGTATAAAAGTCCTCACACTTGTATAGGAGAGGCAAGCTTTTCAAACCACTTGATTGGATCTAGCGATTGTATAATTTGTACTCAAATGATTAATCAAGTGAATACTTTAAAAGAACGTCTTGTGTATTTATCTTTCCTCAAAGTATTTGTGTTGTGATAGTAATTAGTTAACTTATATTCCACATTCATTATCTACTAATCAAAGAGAAAGTTGTTGTTAGTTTAGACCAACCTGATCCAATAAGTGGTATCAGAGCTTTGGCTCTTGATTTGCTTGAGGTTCTCATTCAAAAAATCACTTGTTTCTTCTTTTGATCACACTATCAAACACTACCTTTTCTTCATACCTCACTTTCCCTCTCAAAATAACTTTTATAGCCATTTATAGTAAACATGAATTGGAGAATGGAACAGACCGAACCTCCCATGTTTATACCAAACGACTATGATACTTGAAAATCCGAATGAAGGATTTCATAAGGAATCAAGACATAAGGTTATGGCTCTCTATTCTGAATGGACCATATTTCTCTATGGTCCAAGCCGCTGGTGAAGGAGGAGTAATGATTCCTAAAGATCCTACTAAGTACTCAGATGAAGATCTGAAGAATATGGATGTGGATTCAAAGGCTCTTTGATTGATCAGAACGTGACCCAACAACATCATTCATGGCCTCAAGAAATTCATAACTGCTCAAAAGTCGTGGGAAGAATTAAAGGCTAGATTTGAAGGAATTGAAGACATGAAGGAAAACAAAAAAGATGTCTTGAAGTAGAAGTTCGAGAACTTTGGTTTCACAAGGGGAAAAACCATTGCTGCTATATATCTTAGATATGTTGAACTTCTAGATTCTCTAAATGAAGCTTGAGTGAAGATGGGGAATAATGATGTTCTTAGAAAGTTGTTAAGATCATTACCAAAGACATGGATAATTTACACTGTGTCTATCAGAAGAACTAAGAACCTGAAGATAATGACTCTTGAGGAGTTATATTACATCCTAAGTGCTTATCAAATGGATTTGGATGCAGATAAAGAATCACTAGGCAGATCTTCAAATCCCTCAAAGTCAATAGTGCTCATGGCCCCTATTCCTGAGATAGTTCATTATCACTCTCACTCCCAAGTCTATCAAACTCCTATGGTGACTCCTCAAATACCAATGATCACCTACCCCTGAATGTCCAACTGCTGAATCTCAATCACCACTATCAGCATATGGAATCAGCCAGCCTCACCACCTTTTTCATAATCATATCCATCAAACTCTTCCTTTGTTAGTGACCAAACCAATTTGTTTTTTCTCTTTGAAGAAGATCTTGAGTACATTCATCCAAATGACCTTTAGGAAATGAATATCAACTACCAGATAGCCATGATATCCTTCAATCCAAGCAGTTTCAATAGATAACTTGAAGAAAGTTCCTATAATAGAGAAGATTGGGATTTGGGTTTGACAAAAGCAAGGTAAAATGTTTCAACTGCAACCAACTAGAACATTTTGCCAAAGAATGAGAAGGACCAAAGTCAAACCCATCTTCTCCAAGTTCATCAAACCCATAATCTCACTCAACTCATCAAGGTCCTTCCATTTCATCCAGCCAAACAAATACAATTGTTGTAGCCTAAAGAGAAGAGGTGATTGACTGGAGCTTCTAAGTGAAAGATGTTACATCCATCAACAATGTATTTATGGTTGTAAGCTTAACCTCTATACCCCAGGTAACTTCTAAACCCTGTTGTACACCTAAACACATATCTATGGTCAACTTGTACAGAAATCACAATTTGGATCTCATGAAAGATGTTGAACCAATCAATCTTCTTAAAACTGACTTTAAGAAAAATGATCAAGCTCAAAAAGGAAAAATAATAGAGCTAGAAAAGATTGTTTCAAAATTAAAACATGATCAAACAAATCTTGACTCAAATTGATGACCTCCTGAGCAGATTGAAATCAACATAATGTGATTTAGCTATAGCTAAAACATATGCTGACAAATATAATATTCATACTGAAAAGTTCAAAAAATCTGCTTTTATTGAAAACTCCCAAAGATTGTATCAAACCAAAACAGGTTTAAGGTATAATTCTTTTGAACCACCACCAACATACACTCCCACATATACCACTAAGTGTAACTTTCAGATAAAGAAGCAAGTATCTACCGAGCCTATCTATGCAATGAATTTGTTGAAGAGATTGAGACTACAGAAAATAAGGAGAAGGATGGAATAGTTTAGAAAGTAGATGATGAGGAGGAAAACAAAGAGAAGAAATAAGAGGAAAAGGAGATAAGGAAAGAAGAACACAAGTCAAAAGCAACAAGGCTATGATTCAGAAGATGGATTTTGTAAAATAAAAGTCATCTTTTAAATCCAAACTGATGTCTGCCAAGTCAAAACTCTCCTACAAGACAAAGCTCCAGTCACAACATAGCTGTAATAAGAAGAATCACAACATAAGCTGTTGTGCTAGAACATTAAACTCTTTAGAAGTAAGACCTCAACCATATTTTCAAAAGTCAATTTCTAAAGCAGTTGAAATCCATAACAAGAGGTTCCCAAAGAAGAAGATAGAGCTAACCATATATGCTGATCATAAGGTAAATAAGAAGATGGGTGGAGCTGAGGGAGGCATGAATGAGATGCTGAAGAAGGAACTACAAGAGATTAGGCAAATGATGAACTCACCAAAGAAGCAACTGAAAATCATATGCCTATATTTAAGGAAGACAGTACTTTGCAAAAGACTATGAATTCAATGCCCTAGCCCACTTCATCAATCTTCCCATCAAGCCTAGACTATCATGGAAATCTGCAGCTGCCAAACAACCATCTAAAAGATGGTAGTCATAAAACTGTACAACAGTGAAGTCCCTCAAGTGCTGATTCCAAAGAAAAATAAGTATATCTGAAAGATCTGTCGACTAAGTCTGCAGTTATAGACCAAAAGAAGAAGAAGACTTTTGAAAGACCTTAACCATCTCCAAAGCTTCAAAGGATCACTATAAGAAGGATGATGTTAAAACATCAGGCAAAGTCAAAAGAAGAGCCTTGAAACCAAAGACATCTGCCGAATCCTTAGATGACCAAAAACCAACACTAATCCCTTCTACATTTACCATTGATATAAAGCTATTGAAAACTAGAAGACCCAAGACTAAACAGGCTTAGGTCTCCATTCATCACTAACCAATTCGTTTATGTGTAGGATCATTCGCATGCCAATACTAACTTGTCGATTGTGGATAGTGGATGCTCCGGGAATATGACAGGTGACAGATCATGCCTACTAAATCTAGAACCATATGATGATGGTTCAATTTCCTTTGGAGGTGATACAAAAGGAGGATACATTACTGGCAGGGGGACAGTCAGTAATGGAAATGGAAGTTTGATAAGGTGAATATGTGAAAGAGTTAAACTATAACATACCGTGTCTTAATTGTGTGATAAAAAACATAAAACTCTTTTCAAAGAGCATGAATGTATTGTTTTATCTCCTGGGTTTGAAATTCCAAATGACAAAATACTCTTAAGAGTCCCCAGGAAGGACAATATGTACATGCTCAATATGCTGAATGCATCACCTTCAGGAAATATTTCCAGTTTCATTTCTAAAGGTTCTTTAAATGAGTCATCGCTTTGGTACAGAAGATTGGCACTTGTAAATCTAAAAAACATTAAGAAACTAGTTCGGAATAAGTTAGTCATAGGACTGGTAAACAAAAAGTTTGCATGCGCTGACCACTGTATTGCTTGTCAAAAGGGAAATCAACACAATCTTCTCATAAGTCTAAAGAAATGACTTCAATCGCAACTCCTTTGCATTTGCTGCATATGGACTTGTTTGGGCCAACAGGTGTAAAGAGTTTGGGAAGAAAATCATACTGCTTCATAATAATAGATGGTTTTACTAGGTTCACTTGGGTTATCATTTTAGAAACTAAAGACGAAACTGCTGAGATTTTAAAATCATTAATTATCAAAGATGAGAACCAAATTGATCAAAAGATTAAAATAGTTAGATGTGGCCATGATACTGAATTCAAAAACCACACCTTGATTCTTTATGTGAGTCCAAATGTATTGCATGGAAATATAGTGCTCCTAAAACTCCTCAGCGAAACAGAGTTGCTAAAAGAAGAAATAGGACTCTTATTTAAGTTGTAAGGACCATGTAGTCTGACTCAAAACTTCCTATAATATTTTGTATTGAAGCTATTAGCACTGCGTGCTATGTCCAGAATAGTGTTGATAGTCAAGATACATCAAAAAACCTCTTATGAATTGTGGCATAAGAGAATACCATTCATAGGGTTCCTTAGACCTTTCAGATGTCCATGCACCATTCTTAATACCAAAGATCATTTATCCAAGTTTGCTGAGAAATCAGTAGATGGGTTCTTTGTTGGATACTCATCACAAGCTAAGGCTTACAGAGTATACAATAAAGTTGATCACACCATTGAAGAATCTAAAAATTTAATATTTAATAAAAAAATTTCAAATAGTGTTGGAAATACCCCAAGTTTCATGTTTGATATAAATGGATTCACACATGCATTTAACTATTTGATTGAGAATGTTTAAGGAGACTATCTCAACAGGTCAGTAGACATACAAGTTCCAAGTGTTGAACATCATAAGGTAGGTCTACCACAAGTGACTAGTTGTAATAGGTCATTTACTGATACAATCCAGCCTCATTTAGCAGAAGTAGATGCTAGTACCACAAACAATGTGGATCAACCATCACTTGCTCATTATGATTCATCAGATAAAGAATCTAATGATCATTGTGGTACCATACAATCTCTTGAAAATGATCCAAGTATGACAAATGCTGAAGATAGAGTCAATTCGATAGATGAACCAGTCAATCTATCTACAGAACTTCCTGAGACAAACTTTTCCAATTTGGATCTATCTCAACAACTCCAAGTAGTCCCTGTCACACCCCGCCGATGGCGGAATTATCGAGTCGGACGAATGTGAATCGATTGTTTATAGCACATGGAATTGAATAAATTAAAATAATACTAAATCATTTTATTGATTAATACTAATAAAATAATTCTTATAATGCAATAAAGATCCAAATAACATAATAATGTTTTGTTTATTTTTTATTAAGTCTAATCCTATGTGAGCATGAAGAAGTCCACTAAACACCATTTCCTGAATCATGTGAAAGACTAACAAGTCAGCTAATGAATTAGCCGGTGAGTAAACATAGGTTTGAATACATATATAGATTGATTAAGTAGATTGAAAACAATTCAATTCACATGGAAATATCAAGACTTATAATGCAATAGTGTAACATAAAAGACAAACCAATATAATCAAACCTAATAACTGAATTGCTTCGTTCAGCAGATGAAACCTTATAGAATGAATATCGCCACCTGAATAAACAAATACGGTGGGTTTGTCAAACCAATAAATCTATCATTGTTACCATGGTTGCATGAATTAATAACTTTGTTACCATAAAGTTTATCTACTAAACACATAATTGTAAGTAATAACATAACATGTCTTGAATTGAATTTTGACATAGCATAACATTGAATATTAATGATAGAATATTGAAACACATGATTTTCTTAAATATAAACACGTAAAAAGGCTATGAATACTCAAATTGTATAATGATGGTTGTAGGGTTCATAAGAAAGCATGGATGTTCAAGAGACAAGGTGATGTACTCAAGGATAAAAAACAATAACTTGAGGTCGGAATTCATTACAAGAAGTTAGGATGTTTAGAGATGCTAAAAGGTGAAAGCTGGATTGAAAAAGGACTATTCCACAAACTTTAGATACTGGACAGAATGTTTAGTACGTGTTTGAACATGTTTAAAAAATGTTGAATGGTTTCATAAAATTATAAAAATTAACAGTTAACTAGATCAAAGTTCCCGAGACAACTTTCATTTAGTAAAGATTTTATGAACATGCCTGAAAATAGGTCAAAATAGCAGCACAAGACACAAGGTGCTGAAATACACACATATCCTGTGAAGGCTATTGTTGAGTCGTCCGATTGAGTTTGAAGACATATAAACTATTGTTAAAAAATTAATCCGATAAACTTAATATTGGAGTTAGATTTTACTAAATATTAGTTTTTTATGATCAAATTATGGTTAGTTAAAATCTTAATACATTCTGTCAAAATTTTAGTAAGCACTAATGTGCACTTTTAAATTATTAAGCATGAAACGGGTTAAAACAAATCTTAATATGTTGATATATTGAATATTAGGCTCCATTTCAGTTATAAAGAATGTTCTAAGACTTCAGCATAGCCATCATTTAGAGAAACAATCCTGTGGAATAAACGAATGCGGCGGCATAGCCTTCCATGTACAAATGAGATTCTTTGTTTACGTTAGCGTGTTGTTAGCTTGATTCAGGAATGTGAGTGATTGTTAGAAGGTTTGTGAATGTTAGAAGATCAATGATCAAATGATCATGATTAACATAAAAAGAGATTTAGTAGAAGAAAGAATAATAGTAAAAACATAAAGTCATAAGAACAATAGGTTAAACAAATCATTGATAGACTTGTTCATCATTTATATTCCTTAAATACATCATACAATAACATAGAGTATGCTTGGATGTTAGGATGATTCTTTAAACTGAAGTAAAATAAAGGAAATTGAAACAATATAGAAATACATAATATAAAAGCAATATAAGATTATTAAAGCAATATAAGATTATCTTATCATTAGAAAATTCTTGAAATTACTTGTAAAAGAAAATTCTTGATCATTGTCAAAACCAAAGGATGAAAGAAAGGTTTATGACTAGTGTTTTTAGAGAATGAAAAAAATGAAATGTAATGTGTAAAGCTTGTTTTTATAGTTGAGGTTAGGAGAGGGTTATGAATAATATTAATGGTGAGTTACAAGTCTTTCAAAATAGGTTATGATTAGAATTTGAAAAAAAAATATAAATGTATAAAAATAAATAAAAGAATAATTACAATTTAAACTCTTAAGTTATTAAAACCCTAATTTTAATTTAATCAACTAATTTTTTAATAAAATCTTTATAGACTTTTTAAATCTCACAAGAACTTTGCAATTTGATTATTTATTTTAATTGAATTATTAAAATCTTCTAAATATTAATAACCTTTTAAGTTTTATAGAATTTATTTTATAAACTATAAAATTAAAGTAAATTGATTAAGTGACACATTTATTATATTTGGAACACAAAAACAAATAAAATGATTTAATAATAAACTTTATTTACAAGATTGACTGAAACGGATTTTGGTTTGGGTTTACTGTTGAAAATGGGTAAAATGTTCGGTCCTAAGACTAAGAATTCATAAGGAGCATCTGAGAATGCTATTGGCAACGTAGCAACTGGTGTCAAGACAAGAAGCAGGGTGGATGAAGCAAAACATCTTTTTTTTCATGCTTTCTGTCTCAACTGGAACCAAGGAAACTTAATGAGGCCTTAAGAGATAACAGCGGGGTAGAAGCCATGGAAGAGGAACTTTTTTAATTTACTCAGCAAATGGTTTGAAAACTATGTGCACTTCTAAGGGGGAAGACTGCAATATTGACCAAATGGGTTCTCGGAGACAAGAAGGATGACATAGGTATTGTTATCAAGAACAAAGCAAGACTTGTGGTATAAGGGTACTCACAAGATGAAGGGATTGATAATGATGAAGTCTTTGTTCATGTGGCCAGGCTTGAAGCAATCAAAATTTTTCTAGCCTTTGCTACTATCAAATACTTTAAGTTGTTTCAGAAGGATGTTAAGAGTGCATTCTTTTATAGTGAGATTGATGAAGAAGATTATTTCTACCAACCTCTAGGCTTTGAAGACCCTAAGTTTCCAGATCATCTATGCAAACTTGACAAATCCCTTTATGGTCGTCATCAAGCTCCAACAAAATTGTATAAGACACTCTCTACCTTTCTCCTATAAAATGGATACACCAGAGGATCTATAGATAAAACTCTCTACAACAAAAAGGTTGAATTGGACATCAATTTGGTACAAGTGTATGTGGATGATATTATTTTTGGCTATACTAATGTGAGCTTGTGCAAAGCCTTTGAAAGTCTCATGAAGTCAAATATTGAGATAAGTTCAATAGGAGAGATCACTTTCTTTTTAGGGTTTCTAGTAAAACAAACTTCTAATAGTATTATCTTAGTGAGATTTCAAGCTACTGGAGCAAAGGCTGATAAAACCCTAATGCCAAAGACATGTTCATTAATTCTGATCTTGAGGGAGAAGCAGTTGATCAACAGTAGTATAGAGCCATCATCGGATCTCTCATGTACCTCACAACCAGTTGACCAGATACCATGTTTGCCACATACGTGTGTTCAAGATTCCAAGCTGCTCCAAAGGTGTCACATCTGATAGCTACCTAGAGAATTCTTAAGTATCTTAAAGGGAAACCTAAGTTATGATTTTGGTACCTTAAGAGTACTGACTTCAATCTCTATGGATATACAGATAGTGACTATGGAGAATGTAATATCAATAAAAAGTCCACCTTATGAGGATATCAATATCTATAGGGAAGACTGGTTTCATGACAATACAAGAAGCAAACATATGTCTCCACGTTAACTGCTTGATCAGAATACATTTCTGTATCAAGTTTTTATGCTCATTTGTTGTGGATCCAAACTCAACTTAGAGATTATGGAGTAACTTTCATGGGTACCCAATTCACATCGACAACAATAGTGTTATCTCCATCACTAACAATTCCTTTCATTCAAAGACAAAGCACATTGATATCAGGTATCATTTCATTAAAGATTATGCTAAAACAAAAATTAGTAAATTAATTAAAGTCTATACAAATAAACAAATATGCAGATTTATTCACAAAGGCTTTTGATGATTCTAGATTTAAATATCTTGTTCCTGCTATTGGGATGATAAACTTTGAATAAATAAATGTTTTCAATTAATAATAACTAAAATTTTTGTAAAGAAATGTTGTTCTTAATAAAATGGGTAAAACTATGTATCTGCCGAAATTTGCAAATCAGCAGATATTTAGGTATCCACTGAATATAAGCAGATATCTGGGTCTGTCGAATTATGAAAGTCAACAGATAACTGGTAAAGCGTGTATCTACCGAATGGGAAGATTCGATAAATAGGATGATTCCAGCACATGTCTTTGAAAAAGATACGGTAGGTCCCACTTCCATCTTCTGATATGCAGTGGCGCCGGGGAAGTTACTTTAGCAAACTATTTCATCATCTCACACCATTGATTTTCTAGTTACGGTGGTAAAACATTTTAAAATTCATATTTTTATATATTATCAATAATTGTTAAAATCAATGGTTTTCCCATGATTGTCATTTCCTCACAAAGCAAACCCTTAAACCTTTAATCTCTCATGTTCTACCCAAATCAATCAACCATGATAGTGCAAGGGATGAAAGTCATCATTTCATGTGCCAACATTGATCAACATCTAAGTTGAATGATGCCAATGGTGAATCTTCTTTTTTCAAAGAAGTGGTCAACGCTACCTTCAAGGAGATAGGATATGAAGGAACCCTTTTGACATCCACCTTCTCCAAGTCACTGGTATGTCATAATTGGAGAATCATCCTTCATATCTTCCTACACTATCATTCCAACAAGTCGGGAGAATGGGACCAATTACTATTGGATTTAGCAGGGGCTATCCATGGTTTAGTCAAACAGTAGAGTTATGATTTTTTACAAAATCTATGTAAAAAAGTAACTTCTGCTACTAAATTTAAGTTTTTAATGTACCATAGATTCTTATAACTGATTTTACAAGAAGAATTAGGGGATAAACTTAAACTTAGTGCAGTTGTTTATGCTTTAGAAAATTTAAACAAAAACAATATTTTCAAAGTTCAAAGCAACTCCAAAATCTTTTTCTAGAAAGGTAACTTCCTTGTTTGCTCATATGCTTAAGGTCACTGAGCCTCAGGGGGCAGTATGAAAAACCCACCATTGCTTATCCACACAATCTACATCAAAGTCTAAACCTCACAAACAAAAGCGAACCCCTGAATCTTCTATTGAAAGGATGCAGGCCCCCATATCACCTCCGTTCAAAAAGACAACACTGGAAACTAGGGTCCCTGTCAAGTCAAAGGTGTCAGTCATACCTAGACAAGGCTCAAAGAAGAAGGTTTCTCTTCTTTCTTCTTAGAAGACCCACACCCAAGCCATAAGCCCTCAATTGGAGTCCTAACACTCCATTGAGAAAACCAAAAGGTATATCTACATGACAAAGACAACTTCTAAAGAAGAAGTCTTATTAGGAACTGGTTCACATCCCGGGCCATTAAACTCAGCTCTATAATCTCCCATACAAATATCTATCACCTAGAATAATGATGTCCCTACTACACATCAGCATGATTCGCTGTCTTCCCCAGTCCACACAATACAGATAGTGGGGACTGATATGTTTGTAGCAACATCTGACCAATATCCTTTATCTCAAGACATTGATCATAAGGATGAATAGATCAATGTGGAAGAGGCTGTCTCTACCGCTGATCCATCAATTAATCAGCATAACAATGATAACATCACTAAGTCCTCAAACCATGACAACATCACTTGGAATAAGCTTCTTGATAGATATGATTTTGATAGCTTGGAGGAAAAGGAGATAAAAGCTAGAAGAATGATGAAGAGGATAAACCAAATGGTTGAACTTGGGAATAAAAAATTGGAAATGATGAAAATATCTAGCACTTCTACTTCTTTTATACTCTCTTTTAAATGAAAGAGATCTGATGAGGAATCATTAAAGAGAGAGCTCGTGCTTGGACTTGAAGCTCATCCAAAGGTATCTGCTAAAGAAGAAGATCCATTAATAAAAGTGCTATTGGAAGCTGCAAAAGAGCTGAAAAAATTAGGTGCTAATAAACTGCTGGAAGCACTAGGCAAGAGGCTTCTTCAGCAGATGAATCCTCAAAAAATGGTGGTTTATATAAGAGGCACCCAGATCATGAAAGATGATATGGAAAGGCATGGGGTGACTCTTGAGCATGAACCAACCCAACTACATAAACAACCAAAGGACACACCTATGTCTGAACTTAGAAAATCAACTGAGGTGATATTTGGTCAAGCGGCTATTCAAACTGAAACCCATGTTAACTCTAAGGTGAATGTGAAAACAAATGGCCCAGAAGTCACAAATGATTCTAAGAAGGCTCAGACAACTACTGACGACCCCAAGTCAGATGGTAAGGCATCAGATGTAACCCTTAGACCTTCAACAGCCAGACTTACTGAAGTCTCTACCTCTAACAAAGGTAAGAAACTTATGATTGCAGAAGAATAAATTGATATTTCATAAAAATCAATGGCCAGATTTCTATTGACCAATAAGGAGGAGTTGTTCCCATAAAGTGTTAACGATGAGATTGTAGTACTGAAGGCAGGAAGATCTCAAGAATCCTCTATCAAGAAAAACATCATTGCACTGATCAAGAGTTCAAAGTATTCAAGAGCTGCAAGAAATGCAACAAAAGAATTCAACCTTGGTACTGAAGGCAGGCAGATCTCAAGAATCCTCTATCAAAAGATCCACCAAACCAAAGGCCAAAGCTGTCAAGAAGGTGTCATCTAAGTCATCTAGGCCAACTGCTGAAAGCACCCCAGAACAGCTACTCAGCAAGTTTCAACAACTGCAGCTTCCGAATTCAAACCCATGATCTCCACTGAAAAGACAGCAAAGAACGATCAAGAAAGATGTCGCAGGTCAACTTGAGTTGAAAGGATTCAACTTTGATGAGGTTATGGAGTGGAACACTGTTAAGATTAGATCTAAACGGGTAGCTGCAACTTATGCTGAATTAGAGCGGCTGAGTTAGCAAGAAGAAAGAGGGCCGCATTAGAGAGAAAGCAAGCAACAAGAGTCCAACAAGATTTTATGGATAAGCAACAAATAAAGCAATTCCTTAAGTACTATGGTCTCTCTAGTAAATAAGTAGGACCAATAAGTATGTCAACTCTTGATGTGAATATCAGAGGAATCAAACAAAAAGTTCCAGCTAGAGAGCTTCCAAAGTTTAAACAAGCTAGGGAGCAATAGGAAATGCAACATGCCAAAACTAAGAAAGTCACACATAAGCCTTCCAATCTGCCAACATAGTCTCCATCTTACCCTGACTCTAAATCAACAGCCTCCGATGATATTCAGCCCATCTCTACAATCCTTAAAAAGAAGAAACTAGCACAAAAGTAAGTTATAAAGGTAATGATTATAAATCCAGAGGTATTAGAGATGATACTCAAAGGAACAAAGCTGTTGGCTGTCGGGTACCTTGCTAAAATGAAGAAATTTGTTGTCAATAGGGCCATTGGAGAAATCAACTATATTCATAAAAATGAGGTACTTGATTTGCCCCTTACAATCTTAAGCAAATTGTTAAGTACTTCAGCATCTTTGGATGTAAAATGATGAATCCGAAGTGCTGCTACACAAAGTATTATCCTTAGTCAAAGCTGATGCTGGTGAAGAGATTCCTAAAACTCCACTACTAACACATGATCCCATAGTAGAGTGGGTATATGATCAGAAGAAGAATACCTACTTCGTAACCAGATCACCAACTGTAAGAGTAGCTTACTCGAGAAATCAACTAGTGTGCTTTAACTGGTTTGAGATAGCTGACTTCACCAGGCTAAGACTAAGAAATCTGAGCAATGATTCTGAGGAGAGGGAAGTGAAAAAAGTATTGATGAGGATCTACAACTCCCATCAAGAAAGATCAGGGCAAGCTTTAGAATAAAGAAAGAAGAAACTGAAATCTAAAGTTGCTGAGACCACTCCATCCGTCGAACCAAGCCACCAAGCATAATCATCTCCTACTACTTCTCTACCTTCTCAAACCATTGATCATGTTCTCCATAAGTCGAACGATCTCTTGAAATAGCTAAATCCCCATCCCAGAGCTAATCTGATGATTTAACAAGTCAAGTGATTATCATAGATGTGATTAAAAGGATAAGACAAAAATTGGAAAATCCTAAAAAAGAAGAAGAACCCTCAGAAATGAGGTTATGATTTGAAAGATGAGAACTTCTTTATAGAAAGAAAGAACGAGTCCAAATCTTTCTTTCTATCTAAGGTAGAGGTTCTGAAACACAACCTTGAAGATTTAAAGAGGATACATAAGAAGGCTTCATAATACGAAGGCATGCCAGACAAGTACAAATCTATATTACTATTCTGAAGATAAAGTTTGGAAAAAAGGCTAAGCAAAGGGAAGAAGAAGAAGTTCTACATGTGACTTCACTAAGCATTTATGACCCAATCAATCATTGGAGTTACAATTCCTCAACCGACACCTTAAGTCTGACATATGCTGGTGCTGGCAAAGTAGAAGTTAAAGAGTATGATCTTTTTAGACTCTCTCGACATAACATGAAGCATTTGGGGAATCTAGCTCTTAACAATCCTTCAAGAGATAAAAGAGGATACATGTATTAACTTCTGCTGATCATAATGCTATGAAGGATGAAACACCGAAAACTCAGGATTTCAGCACTAGACGCCAACTGCTGAACCAAGTCAAGTGCTGAATCCATTACCGAACAACATATGCTGAATGAATACCGATCAGCATGTGCTAAAGCAACTGCCGATCAGCAGTCTTCCGATAAGCTGCTGATCGACTAATGCTAATCAGTAGATAACTCCATCATCTGCTGGACAAATGCTACTCAAAAAAAGAATGTCTGTGTCAATGGCTGTTGTGTTTTACCTTTTAGAGACAACATACTACTGAAGCTGCCAACTCTAATACATAGATTGTCTGTTTTGCTATAGGCTCTGGACATAGAATAGTTTATTCTTATTGTATAGCTTTTATAGTATAAAAGTCCTCACTTTTGTATAGGAGAGGCAAGCTTTTGAAGCCACTTGATTTTATCTGCAGATTTTATCATTTGTACTCAAACGATTAATCAAGTGAATATTTTAAAAAAACTTCTTGCGTATTTATCTTTTCTCAAAGTATTTGTGTTGTGATAGTAAGTAGTTAGATTCCATATTTGTTAACTATTGATCAAAGAGAAAGTTCTTGTTAGTTTAGACCAACACGATCCAAAAGATGATAATGATTGATATATAATTCTTAAAGCATAAGAATGAATTGAGAATTGTTAGTTTGTGAAAAACTCTTTGTATGATCATACATTCAAACTTTTGATTTATAGTAACTTTATTAAGATAACAAATTGTAAAATAAATGTTATATGTGTTATATATTATTTGATGATTGAAATTGACTTAGCATGATCATAAGAACATGTTACAAAATGTATTATGGATTGTGCAACTTGTGATTAAACGTTTCTATATACGGAAACTTTATTCATGATGATGTCCTAGAGGTTCGTAACTTATTATAATTATTTTTATATATAAATGTCCTTAAAGCATAGTGTACAAAGAGTTAAGCATATAAAATCTTCATTAAACTTTATTTTTTCCTTAAATTATATCAATTTTAAACTCACAAACTCCGATTAAGTTTTATAGATGTTAAATTTCGTATATAATTTGATATGTGCTTGTCTTTTTTCGTTCAATGTGGTGATCTTGACGAATTATGAAATCGATTTGTAAGTATCATGTTTATTTTTAATGTAGATTGTGGCCATGCAGGATAATACTTTCAAGGTTGGTGATGTGATCTAATTCCAAGAGTGTGGTTACTATTTTATACAAGAAGTGTACTCTTTAAAGTAATTTTCTCCCGAAATCTTTGTGTTTATAGCTTTTTCTTACGTAGTAATTCCTTAAAATTAGCTTCGTGCTAGGGGAATATCTTACTGTTCCATTACATCATTTTGAACATGCATGACTAAATCTTTTTATAAAAACTCCAAAAGTTAATTTCATTTCTTGTACATAAAAATGATTTCTTTAACCAACCAAAAGGTAAGTACTTCTGATAAATATTACATAAATCACGTATTTTTCTCCTATCAACTTAACTTGCTAAATCTGTACACATTTTTTTTTATAATATCCATGTGTTTTATTACACCAAACCACTGCATTGCATGTATTCAATTAACACTAAGATCGAAATTATAACAAATGGAATAGCAAGTCTTATTTAGCGAAGAACAAAATTGCAATTTGAGAATAGCATACAAGTTGCCTTAACATGCAAGACAGCGCACCCGCAGCAACGCGCGGGCATTCACGCTTGCACCCATATATGTGTGTATTGTACTATCGCTGAATCTATATACGCAAGATACAATGTATGGCTATGTTGTCATTTATGATCCTAAAAGGCTACATACTAAATAGTTTATCAAGTGCATGCTTGAATACAACTTAAACGTATACAACTCACTCAATTTTTTACACATTTTTATTTGTTTTAAATATTTGCTGGTAATAAATCCAGAATAATGATTATTTTTCCTATTGTAAAAGAAGTTTGTAAACTAAAATAAAGAGAAAATGAAGGAGGAAAGCTAATTAATTTTATGCATCCATTAACTAAAACATATATATAGATACAAGTATGCTTGACACGATTCGATATTGAAACTAAAATAATGATTATTATAACCAATGATGTATCATAGTGGAAGATGTCATGCAGCAAAAATTTTATGTAAATGCTAAATGTAAAATTAAGTATGCTTGAAACGATTCGATATAGATTGAATATTATATATCAGATGTATATACATACATACATACATACATACATATATATATAATATTTAATCATAGGTATGTATGTATGTATATATATATACACACGCACATAGCTATGTATGTATATATATACACATATACATACCTACATACATATACATACATACATACATACATACATATATATATATATATATATACATATATATATACACACACACACACATATATATATATATATATCTATATATATATATACATATATATATATAGACACACACACACATATATATATATATACATACATATATATATACATACATATATATATATATATATACATACATACATACATACATACATACATATATATAT
>BJCO01733628.1:0-15132 GCA_018326465.1 Flaveria floridana
TACGTCTCTTATCAGCATACGACTTCTGTCTATCCTTAGCTGCCTTTATAAAGGCTTTGATCTTTTCTAGCTTTTCTGTCATAGCTTCAATCACCTCAATACTTCCTAATTCTTTCTGACCAATGTCACCCTAACAAACGGGTGTCCTACACCTCCTACCATATAGCATCTTGTATGGTGGCATGCCAATGCTGGCATGATAACTGTTATTGTACGAGAATTCTGCTAACGGCAAATGATCATCCCAACTTCCTCCAAAATCGATTGCGCACACTCGAAGCATGTCCTCGAGTGTCTGGATCATCCTCTCAGACTGACCGTTCGTCTGAGGATGATAAGTCGTGCTGATGTGTAGCCTCGTTCCCATCGCATCGTGGAATTCCATCCAAAACTTAGATGTAAACCGAGTGTCACGATCAGATACAATAGACACCGGTACACCATGACGAGCTACAATCTCCTTGATGAATAAATTTGCTAATATCTCAGAGGAATACGTCTCTCGGATCGGTAGGAAGTGTGCACTCTTTGTCAAACGATCAACTATCACCCATTTAGCATCATACCCTCTTGGGGTACGCGGTAACTTCTTAATAAAGTCCATGGTGATATGCTCCCACTTCCTCTTGGGTATATCCAACGGTTGGATTTTCCCATACGGCTTCTGGTGTTTCACTTTCACTTGCAAACAACTAAGGCATTTACTCACATACTCTGCTACGTCACGCTTCATACCCAGCCACCAGTAATCTTTCTTCATGTCGTGGTATCCTTGGTAGCACCGGGATGAATGGAGTATCGGGTCTTATAAGCCTCGTCTATGATCCTTCCACGTAAATCCTCGTAACGAAGAATCCACATTCATCCGAATCGGATTCTAACACCAAAAGTGTTCGCACCCAACTCCGTGACTAGACCTTTCATCCTTTCAGAGTTAAGGCGTTCTTCTTTCAAAGCCTCGTCTTGAAACTCCTTGACCTGCGTCATCACATCAGAGGTTATAATCAACTGATAAGCTTTCATCCGAATCGGCTCGGGTCTCTCCTTTCGGCTAAGGGCATCTGCCACCACGTTGTCCTTGCCCGGATGGTAATGGATCTCACAATTGTAATCCGTTATGAGCTCCAACCATCGCCTCTGTCTCATGTTCAAATCTTTCTGCTCGAAGAAGTACTTTAAGCTTTTATGGTCAGTGAAGATTGTGCACTTCGTCCCGTATAAGTAGTGCCGCCAAATCTTCAATGCGAAAACCATAGCAGCTAGTTCTAGATCGTGCGTGGGATAGTTGATTTCGTCGGTTTTCAGCTGTCGGGATGCGTAGGCTATCACCCTTCCACGTTGCATCAACACGCAACCTATCCCAGAATAAGAAGCATCAGAATATACCACTAAGTCTTCACTACCTTCGGGTAATGTCAAAATAGGAGCTTGTGTTAATCTCGCCTTTAACTTCTCGAAAGCATCCTCCTGTTCTCGACCCCACACAACCTTTACATCCTTACGAGTCAGTTTAGTCAAAGGTGAGGCTATCTTGGAAAAGTATTGAATAAATCTCCTGTAGTAGCCCGCCAATCCCAAGAAGCTACGAATCTCGGATGGCGTCTTTAGAGACTTCCATTGCATCACAGCCTCAACCTTCGTCGGGTCCACCATGATTCCCTCAGAATTTACCACGTGACCCAGAAATTGCACCTCGCGCAACCAAAAAGCACACTTAGAGAACTTAACATACAGCTTCTCCTTTCTCAATGTCTCCAACACTTCTCGAACATGACCGGCATGCTCTTCTTCGCTCCTTGAATAAATCAGGATATCATCGATAAATAGAATCACTGATTTATCTAACATCGGCTGACACACTCGATTCATCAAGTCCATAAAAGCAGTTGGAGCGTTGGTTAAACCAAAGGACATAACGAGAAACTCGTAGTGTCCATAACGTTTCCAAAAAGCTGTTTTAGGAATATCTTGCTCCTTCACCTTCAACTGATGGTAGCCAGATCGAAGGCCTATCCTCGAGAACCATCTAGCACCATGGACCTGATCAAACAAGTCATCAATCCTCGATAATGGATACTGATTCTTCACCGTCAACTTGTTCAACTCACGGTAGTCGATACACATCCTCATGCTACCGTCCTTCTTCTTCACAAACAAGATCGGAGCACCCCAAGGAGAGATACTCGGTCTAATGAAACCCTTATCGAGCAACTCTTGCAGTTGCTCCATTAATTCCTTCATCTCAGTCGGAGCCAACCGATACTGTGCCTTAGCTACAGGCTGAGCACCGGGTATCAAGTCAATTTGAAATTTGATTTTGCGGTCCGGTGGCACACCTAATAAGTCCTATGGGAACACATCAGGAAAGTCACACACCACCGGTACATCGAACAATTATGGTGTTGACGTGTCCACATCTTTTACGTAGGCCAGATAGGCACTACATCCACGCCTCATGCACTTTCCCGCCACCACCATCGAAATCACTTTCGGGATCGTCGTAAATCGATCACCGTATATCGTCACCGAACTCCCGTCAGGCGCTGTCAATCTAATCATCTTCTTGCGACACACAATGTTCGCCTCGTAGTCCACTAACCAATCCATTCCTACGACTACATCAAACCCTCCTAAGGTCATCACAAACAGTCTAGTAGGAAACTTATGACCTTATAATTCTATGGCACAATCCTCTATCACATCAGTAACCCTAGTGGACTTACCAATAGCAGTTTCTACATCAAATGGCTCATCAATACATCTACTACTAACAGGCAATTTAGCATAAAAAGCAGCAGAAATAAAACTCCTACTAGCACCAGAATCAAATAACACAGAAGTAAGAGTTTGATTTACTAGAAACGTACCTGACATAACATCGGGGTCCGTCCTAGCCTCCTCCCTGGTCATTGTAAATGCCTTGGCGCTTGCCCTTTGCTCCTCAGTTCCGGTCTTCTTCCCCGCTCCGGAACTCTCCGCCCTTGGCTTCCTGCAATCCTTGCTCAGGTGGCCTACCTCGCCACAGTTGAAGCACGTCACTGCTCTACAATCTCTGAAGATGTAGTCGGGCTTCCCGCACATGAAACAAACATTAAACCCCATCCTACACTCACCAGCGTGCTCCTTTCCACACCTCCCGCATCTCTTCACTCCCGAGCCTGCGGCAACCACCCGACGATCATCCACCCTAGCCTTCTTGTTGTTTGCAGGAGCTCCACCCCGTCCAAACCACTTCTCGTTCCAGTTTCGGTCACCACCACCTGTCTTTTTCCCCTCGACCACCATCACCTCCCTCTCATCATACAACCTCCCAGCCAAATCAACTACCGACCTATACGTACTCGGTCAGGCGGCGATCATGTGCCTACGGATATACGCTGGCAAGCCCTAGATGTATCTTTTGATTTTCCATGACAGGGGCGTCACCTGATCCGGCACCAGCAGTGCCATCTCGTTGAACTTGGTGGTGTACTGCTGATGTGTCATGGTTCCCGCCTCCAGCTGAAGGAACTCCCTCTCCACCTCGTCCAACTCCCGATGAGGACAGAATTCCTCAATCACCAACTTCTTCAACTCTGGCCACCTCATTCTACCAATCGCCCTACTACCCTCGGCTTGGACAATGTTGTCCCACCGGCATAAAGCCGAGTTCACAAATGAATGGGTGGCAAATTTCACCTTCTAGTCCTCTCGACACTTGTTGATTTCAAGGACAGCCTCCATCTCCCTCACCCATCAATGAGCAGCAGTAGCAGTGCCATTACCATCAAAGGTAGGGGGCTTGCATCTCTGAAAAACCCATAGTTACAGCCTCATGCTGCCTTCGGCACAGGCTCTTCTTCCTCCTCTTCCTTATCAGTAGGGATAACCCTCGGTCTCGGGTTATTCTCTCCCTCCTGAGGACCTGTTCCTATCCCTCCTCTCTCCTTCTCTAACATCCTTAATCACTTCGGTCACTACAGACGGCAAGATCGTCTACATGACTTGATGAACCTCCTCCACCACGGCCTTCTCAACCGAGGCTCTCAAATTAGCACTCTCAGCACCACCCTTCGGATGAGGGGTCTCAGACTCCTCATGGGTCACCTTCTCAACCCTCGGCCTTCCTCTTATGGCCCGTGGTCCAGCACCACGTCCACCACGTACTCTGCCTCGTGAAGCCTTAGAAGATCTACCTCTAGTCATCCTTATGGGTCACGTTCAAGAACTCACCCTAGCGGCCTCTTGGGTATGACTTCCTTCAAAACCCGTTTGCTATAAGTTCAACACCTAAAACCCATCAAATACACACACAAATGTACGTACACATACATAAGCACATAATCAAGGCTAATTCTAGCCAAGAACAACTTAATTACATGAATTCTTACCTTGCACTTGGCTTCTTCTTGTTCTTCTTCAAAAATCCGAGAGCTTCTACTTTTTTCTCTCTCTAAAACCCGACTGCAAAAAGGTGAAGTGCAGCCCACATGGGTGGCCTTACCACCTTTATGCACCAACTTTATTCTTTTTGTCCTTTTTGACATTTTTAACCCCTAGACTTTGGGTTAATTTATATTTCACCTCTTTATTCGTGTTTATTCTTTCTTTCTCGGCTATAATAATATCCGGGTGTTACATCTATGGAAATAAAAAGTCAGGAGCCGAGCATGTAACCTTGATGGAGTTGTGACTTTAGACTAGCAAGAGAAAAGGACCAACACTTGTCAAAAAACCAATGCCAAGCATCTTCCTACAATAAAGTACAAGTGTTTACACTTAATATGCAATAATTTGATGCATATTATGTTCGCATAAATTGTGAAAACCCTAAAATCCGACCCGTTTATAAAGGCATGCGAACGTCTTGGATTGGAAGCCTCTTAGTTTAGAACGCTATAACCAAGAACTTTGACGCACATACAAGGCCTTTTAAGAAAATCAAGTCCATTTGAAGCTCAATTTTGTAACCCAAAACTCAATTGATATCTAGACAAGCTAAACAAGTCGTAATTGAATCGTCGTGAACTTATGAATGAATGTTCGGACTAGTCAACGATTGATGTGAGAAATACCAGTTTTATAAGATTTGCTAATTGCTTAGTTTCATGATAATGTAATATTAATATCTTCAATAACATTTACTTAAAATCTTAATGAAACAATTACTAGTTAATTGCGTAATACAAGAACGATAAATCACGTTAAATGCGCAAATGCCTGTGTTATCGGTTTAAGCGCTACTGCTGCGTGGATTAACGTGCGAAGTAATACCAAATACTTAATTTCATATATTTTTTAATGTTAAAATAATAATATTAACATTTGTCACGAGAAAATGCTTAAAATGATTGAACACGTTTAATAAGTGACATTAACGCGTTCTGACTGAATTAAGTTACGTAAAACCTAATCAAATAAATATCACGCGGATACTTAATCTGTGTGTTGTTTACCTTCATGAAATAAAAACTGATAACTCGACGTGAAACGTAATTATACGCTATATGAACTGGGAGAGTGGAGAAAACCCACCTAACCCTACCTATATAAACTCGTTTCTTTTTTTTCACCACTTTTGGGTTTCACTAAGAGAGGAAGAGAGTGGCAGCCCCCCAATCCCCGTCCACCCTCCGGCCGCCCTATGAAAGCGACGCTACCTTCAGCCGCCCTAACCCATCGATTCTTCTTCTAGTTCTTTGATTTCTAGCGCCATCGATTTCCTTTCTGTTTTGCACCAGGATAGTAATGATAGTGACGCCTTTAATTAGCGATTAGGGTGAACGTGGTGGAGCTTAGGTCATGGGTGTCATGAAGGTGGTTGTACGCCTTTAATTTGTGGTTACAAGGTCTCCATATACTCCAAAAGGCTTCTTGTATTATTGCATGATAGGCCTTTCTCTTTTTTTTTTCTTTTTTTTGTAACATTTGGCAAACTTATTAAAATTAAAAGCATCCTTTAAGACAATGAAATATAATGGATCAATGCTACACTAACAGAATATCCCTCAACATAAGGACTATGATAACATCAAGATATGTTGAGTTGTTTCACTATATTCTCCATAAAAGCGCACATAACCGATTGCACGTTTATACCCCTAGATGTTAGAGACATAAAAGTAAGCAACCGTTCCATTTCAGTCCCCTAACCAATAACATTTACCACTAAGCTAGGAACCAGTTGTTCTGTGGAAATAAAAAGTCAGGAGCCGAGCATGTCACCTTGATGGAGTTGTGACTTTAGACTAGCAATAGAAAAGGACCAACACTTGTTAGAAAACCAATGCCAAGCATCCTTCTACAGTAAAGTACAAGTGTTTACGCTTAATATGCAATAATTTGATGCATATTATGTTTGCACAAATTGTGACAACCCTAAAATCCGACCCGTTTATAAAGGCACGTGAACATCTTGGATTGGAAGCCTCTTAGCTTAGAACGCTATAACCTAGAAATTTGACGCACATACAAGGCCTTTTAAGAAAATCAAGTCCATTTGATGCTTGATTTTGTAACCCAAAACTCAATCGATATCTACACAAGCTAAACAAGTCATAATTGAATCGTTGTGAACTTATGAGCGAATGTTCGGACTAGTAAACGATTGATGTGAGAAATAACCGGATTTATCGGATTTGTGAAATGTTAAGTGTGATGATAATGGAATATTAATATCTTCAATAACATTTATTTAAAATCTTAACGAAACAATTACTAGTTAATTACGTGATACAAGAACGATAAATCACGTTAAACACGCAAATGCCTGTGTTATCAATTTAAATGATACTTACACGTGGATTAATGTGCGAAGTAATACCAAATATTTAATTTCATATATTTTTTTAGTATTAAAATAATAATATTAATGTTTGTCACGAGAAAACTCTTAAAATGATTAAACACGTTTAATAAGCAACACGCGTTCTGACTGAATTAAATTACGTAAAACCTAACCAAATAAATATCAAGCAAATACTTATTCTGTGTATTATTTACCTTCTGAAATAAAAACTGATAACTCGACGCGAAACATAATTATACGCTATATGAACTGGCAGAGTGGAAAAAACCCACCTAACCCTACCTATATAAACCCGTTTCTTTTTTTCACCACTTTAGGGTTTCACCAAGAGAGGAAGAGAGTGACAGCCGCCACCCCGCCAATCCCCGGTGACCCTCCAGCCACCCTATGAAAGCGGCGCTACCTTCAGCCGCCCTAACCCATTGATTCTTCTTCATGTTCTTTGATTTCAAGCACCATTGATTTCCTTTCTATTTTGCACCAAGATAATAATGATAGTGATGCCTTTAATTAGTGGTTAGGGTGAACGTGGTGCAGCTTAGGTCATGGGTTTCATGAAGGTGGTTGTACGGGTGGTTGATGGTTGGGTTCGTGGTGGGTGTTGATCATGAATGTCATCGTGACGGCTAGGGTTTCAATGGTGGAGACTTGGAGGTGTAGAGGTGGTTGTTCTGGTGAGTCTTAGTCGTATAGGTGGTGGTACAGTGATGTGGAAGGTGTTGGTTGTAGTTGCGATGGTGGTTCTCGGTTACGAAGATGGTAGTTGTGATGGCTAATGACTGTTGTGACGCTCGTGGTCCAGGTTTAATCATGATGGAGGCTGTGATACAGTGATTGTGACAGGTAATAGTGGTGGTGGTTGGTCTCAAAGACGACATAGTCATGGTCGCTTTGTGGTTTGAATGGTGGATAAGGCGGTGAAGCATGGCACTGATGGTGACGGTTATGGTGGTGGGTTAGGCTGTTATGAAAGTGATCGTGGTTACGAAGGCTGATTATGGTGGTGCTGATGGTGGTGTGATGATGATTGTCTACTCGAATCTGACCAGATCCGGTGGTTGTGGTGGGTTTGATAGTGGTTTTGAACTTAGATTGTTACGGTGGTGGTTGGCTATAGCTAGTAGGGGCGACGGTCATGACGAAGCAAGGGAACCAAATTTCTTTGTAGATAGAAGGGTACTGGAGACTCCGGGGCTGTTCGGTTTGTCTTGGTGTTCTCGGGTCTCGGTCAACCTTTAGTCAAAACTGGTCAACGAGCGTCAAATCGGTCATCATTAGTCAAACAACTATTCGAGTGGAAAGGTATAACCCTACATGTATGAGTTCGTTTATAAATTTAAATGTAATTAGATTGGGTGTGTTGAGCTCTAAAAATAAAACGACGATGACACACTTTATTTAGCAATTCATGCAACAAAACGTTATTGACAATGAACCTATGAACCGAAAGAGATTATACGTGTGATACACCTATTATTATTAAAAGTGCACCGATACGTGTTTGTTATTTTGAAATATATGTAAACCAAGTTTGAACAAAGTGATGAGATATTATTATTATCTAATACTATATTACTCGATATGAGATTAATTATGATATTAATATTAGTATTATCAGTATCATCTTTACGAAAATTATTATTATGATTAAATATATTATTACATCCGATATTATAATCAAATATTATTTCAGAAACATTAGTACTAAGATTATTATTGAAAACAAGACGATTATATAAATGATAGTTATTTTAATTTAACACAAAATATAAGATTATATAACACAAATTAACACCAATGTGATGTGTAAATAACACAATTTTCTAATCATTAACATCTTTACTATTTCTAAAAATTATAATGATTGTTAGTAATTTATGTTCTTACCATTATCTGTCTTAAATTGGATGCAATAGTATTACTAATATTAAGAACATTATAGTATTATTTATTTATGTACACTACAACCATTGCTATCACGTGTATGTTTTCTAGATTAATATTATATTGCAATACTATAAATACATATACAAAAGGTTATACATACATGTAAACTCGTATATAAGTGAAAATGAGAAATACTTACAAGTATATTGAGATGATAGTAGTTTTGAGATGTCAATAATTACCTAAGTAACTTGTATACTATACAACTCAAGCATTGAATTGTTTAATTATCACACTCTATATATATAAAAGAGCTCAACAACACACGTGATAAGATTACTTTATATTTAGAGACTGAAAATAAGTGTACATTTAGGATCATATAGGTGAAATCCGTACGTAGTTGCGAGTCCTAACAGTCACACACTAGTGTTCGTAAGAGGAAACAAGTGAGTCTTCACAACCTCTTTTTATTTTAAAATTTATTTGGGGAAAAATCATTCTTATGTTATTGTACAGATTTGAAAACTAAATGGGTATTTGACAAGTCAATTAAAGACGAACATCAAACGAAAACACACCTTACTCGAGGCAATACAAGTTTTTCTAAAGGTGAATACACTAATATAGATATTTTATTAGACATCACGAACTCAAGAAAACTACAGTTGTTGTAGAATAAACACATAGACCTCAATATGGTCCTTATTACTTGGATATATATGGTCGGTTATTACGATTCAGTAAAACGTAAACTTCATTTCTAGACACTATCGGTGAGTTTCACGGCCCCATTTTTACTTATTTTTCTTTTTGGAGAGATTACATGTAAATTACTATTTTCTTGGACACATTTACTTGTCAATGATTTCACATGTTATATAAGTTGTTTACTTACCGTATGAAGTCCCATATTATCGGACCGTCAGTTTATTTCCCAAAGCGAGGTAACCATGGATAGTACTATTAGGTTTGACTACCCCCACCCAGGTTAATTACCCGAACCTTGACTGGAGGTCTAAACAGGTGCATTATTAGCCTGATCACCCCTGTGCTTACGGTAGGCATGGGTAGGGGCAATCTATTAAAGTTACAATCTAGCTTTGGTTCCGATGCTTATATAATATTGTGGCATTGTATGTACAACAATCAAATCAAAGAAAGTCTTGTGGTCCATTACACTAATTACTGTTACTATTAAATTGATTAATGTTGCCTTACCCTGATTATGGTTACCATTACATTTGTGAATTTTTCAACATTATTGTTTGACCCATCCTTTTCACACGTTTTCTAAATACAACTAAACCTGTGAACTCACCAACGTTATGTTGGCATTTTTAAGCATGTTTTTCAAGATTTGGAAACTAAGGATAGCTTGATTAGATATACCTTCAGAATAGATTCATGAGATTCCGTCCCTTTATCACCTGACATCTTTATGTAGCAGATTACAACAGGCGCTAGAACTCAATCATCTGAAACATTTATGAGTATAATCAGTAGATTGGAGCTTTTAGTTTTCTCTTGTAACAATGTTATTCTTGATATTCAGTTTCGTTACACTTCCGTGTTTCCGCTTTAGCAGGGGTGTGACAGATTGGTATTAGCGCCATTGGTTATAGAGAATTAGGTTTCCTATAGGGTGACCTAGACTATAACCTTAAGTTTAAACTCCTTTAATCATAGAAATATATGAATTACTTAGATTTTAAGTTAAGACATGGAAGAACCAATACGTATAGCATTTAAATAACGAAAACCCTCTAGGCTATGACTCGATAAAGTACATTAGGTGTATTCAACCCTGACTAGGTGATACATTAAGACATGATGATTTAGGATTCCTTTCATAATGACATTTGAATTAGTATGTGCATCTACTAAAAATTCATAATTTAAATCGTAAACTATTTGATTCACATGAAGAAACACTACTATACAATTAATATTATTTGTTAGGCTATATAGACAAGTTATCATGCATACCACATATTACTTAATTCACTTCATGCTATAGTTTATAACTTGTTACGTGAATAAATGCTTGAGCTATATGCCCGGACTAACTCACTTACGAGTCTGCCTAGATATTATAGAAGTTATCACACGAGAATGAAAACATTTGAAGATAACTATAACATGATGGCGTCATTGAGATAGAAGCTAAGACACGTAGTGGGAGGGACTAGAATGATTGTGTAACGTAAATCGACGATTACGAGTGCGCAACGTAATGGTGAATTTACAGGTAAACCTGAATTCTGACTAATCCTATGGCATAGGCTATAACTCTAAGCATAACAATGAGAAACTAAGCAAAATAAATTCTGATATGAAATACTTGTCATATGAATAACGACTAAAGGTACATAATACTGAAACCAACTTGAAAGCATTTAGCAAGTAGTATGTTACTAGGGAAAGTATGATAATAATAACTTTTTCATTTACATTATATTTTGAATTAAGAGATTTAATATTCTTATTTGATTTCCACGATGATAGTAACCTTGTTTTAAAAGCTCGACAAGTCCCTGATTTCTATTTAGTTGATTGTTAGATTGCAAAATATATACTCCTCAAATTCTAGATCTATTAAATAATATACTCGCATTCTGAATTTCCAATCCTTTGAAGCTTAAGTCGAAGAGCTAGAGTTAATCGATATAGAGAAGAAATTTCTTAGTTTTTGACATGAAAGTGTGAACTTGGGAGATAGTGTTTCTGATATCATGACACTTGTCTAAACCCTCAATATTGAAGCAGTTATTATACCCAAAGAAAATGTAGTTGTAAAATATCTTCTGATCGTGCTACCTTGGAGACTAAATCGTAGCCACACGTTCATTTCTCACGACAGCATATTTCCTAGAACAGACACGAACATGAACGTTAAGGCATGTAGGAAATTATAAAAATGTTCACCTTGTAAGACAATTGCTAATGGAAAATCTACATAACGCAAGATTTAACCTGAGCCGGAAAGACTCATGGTCCAAAAGAAATCCTCTTAGGGAATAATTGGCAAGGAACTTCAAGTCTTAAAAGGTTTTGATCATAGGATGTATTATTATTAACCTGAGTACAACACGATAATGGAAGCCTAGTCAGATAAAGAAAATTTGTATTGTGATAAACCAACGTGATGAGCTAGAATCGATCTCATCTTCTTTCTAAATTTTCCATAGAATGGAATTATGTTGTCCTACTCAAGAATTTGGTATGAAGATTAGATCTTTACATTTGATTGGAAGAAATTTAGTTCACGCTTGAAGGATTTGGGCTAATTAGAAGCTATTTACTTTATGAATGATTTCATCGAGATGTGGATTAACAGGTTGCAACAAAACCTAAGATTTGGGTCTTGCTGAACGTTGACCAAATTTGGAATCTACTATAACGGAACTATCAGAAAAATATGTAGTAATACAGTATCGTGATGTAGCCACTAGAGATGTTCATAAAGGAAGAGGAAGTGATGATGTATGGAGGAAAGGTATGGAAAAGGCTATCACTAGTTAATTTACTCTGATCCGTATACAACTAAAGGAGTTGAACATCTTCTTGACATAACTCGTGCAATCGAGCAAACTACATAATGTCTCTTGACTTTAGTATTTGTAGTTACTAAGTGTAAGCCGAGACAACACACTAGTTGCTATTGCCAAGTATCATGACTAGTGTGTTGCCATTATTTGAAATCAACCTATAAGGCATAAAGTCATGTAATAAAGCTATCAACTACCACGTACCAACACTAGAAGTTAGGGTATGCACCCATCGGAATGGTGTTTGAACATGCTATTAAGAAGTGCAGGGCAGATTCAACCTCAACATTGAGTGAGATTGAATTATGGAGCTCTTTACATTATCGTTCACACTCCTCATTTCCCTTAATTAGATATGAATTTATTTTCCTCCAACAAACCCCCTTTTACAGACATCTTTTATCATCAGTTACTTATATTAGTTGAACATATTTTGACCAAAACCCCAACTTAAGCGAGTGTGAAAGCTGATATGATAATTATAGTGATTGATGATCTTTGTCAACCTATGTTTGATCTCAAAGAATTTGGCTTGTATAATACCATTCCATGGAAAACTCCTATACATTACGAGTCAAGCAATCAGCGTCAACTCATTTCAATCCACCATTAATCGAGTACAAGAAGTTACATGCCCTAATATCAAATCTTGAATCTTAATGAAAACACACTTTCTTGAACTTTCAGTCAAGCATATTGAATACAAACTATAAAAGAAAGATATTCAATATGAACAAGTAGTGTTTCTCCAAGGATCTTTTCTAATCCCTCACAAATTCAACAAACATCAAACATGGTGCAGAAACGCATGGTTAATGTGTATGATTTCAGTGTGTGAGTGTGTGTTTGTATCTGTATGTTTGTGTGTGTTTGAATGCATAAGAAAATTGAAAATGCTTGTTTGATTGATAATCGTTCAAAAGCTTACAAAGGATTAGGGTAGAGTGCTACTATAGCCTAGACACAAAAGCTATATACAATTACTATTCTACCCTTATGTAAATGAAAATTACATAAAAATAATCCTATGTGACTAAGTCATCCGCTGTGGAATTCAGTCATCCACTGTGGAGAAGTTCATCCACTGTATGAACAGTTTGTTCATCCGCTATGGGAACAGTTCATCAGCTGTGATCATCCGCTATGAACTTGTTCATCCGTTGTGGATGTTGTTTATCCGCTGTGAACACTTGATTCATGCGCTGTGAAGATAGTTCATCCGCTGTGAAGTTCTTTATCCGCTGTGGGAGTGGATACTTCATTCGCTGTAGAACTTCCTTCATCCACATTGGACTACCTTCATCCGCATTGGAAGACTTGTGCAAAAATTCTTTATCTACAAATCTGAAACAAAAATTTACATAAATATTAGTGATTGGTATGGATGTTAATGATTATTAATGTGTTTCTAATGTATGAATTGTATGTTGAAACACATTTGGATGATTGTTTTGATAATGGAAAGCATTATACTTTCTTGCATTAATTCTTAGTGCACTTTGTTGAGTCCAACAGTACTCCCACTAAGTATGATGTTTCCATAGATTTGATGCTTGTTTTGTTTGTTAATTATATGTATGTGTTGATTTTGTTTTAGTTTGATATAAGGAGTCCAACGGTACTCCCCCTAAACATTATGTACACTTTGTTTTCTGTTTTATGTTAATGATATTGATGTGTGTGTTACTTTTGGTTGTTATGCATGATTGATTGTTTGTTATGAATGATTGACTATTCTTGTGTATATTGATTGATTACAAGTGTATCACTTGTCTGTGTTGATTAATTGATTCTTTATAAGATTGCACAAGTGTAATCTTGCCTGTATGATTATAAGTGTTAAATATCATAAGTAATGTGAATGATTGTGTGCGATAATGTATGAATTGATGTATGAGTGTATATTTGCATGAATGTCATGTGTTTATATCAACAACACATGAATGTATGTTTGCATGAATGTCATGTGTTATAAAACATATGTATGCTTGTTTTGTTTGTTAATTATGCATAACATCATGTGACATTATGATTGTTTGTTCATAAGAGCATAAGATCTCTTATATGTATGATTGAATGTTTATATGATTAAATAATAAAGTAAGAATCATTTAGAAGGATATGTATTGGTTGTTTCGTCTGTCATTGATGATAAGAAACCTCAGGAGTGAGATGGTCCTGCTTCTTCTGACAGCTTCTTTGCTTCTTCCTTAGCCTTAAGAGTGTCTTCAATGTCTTTCTCTATGGCTTGGTCAACTTTAGCTTCCTTTAATTGTTCTGTGAGTGTTGTAGTCTTGTATGCATTTCTGCAGTTGACTATGTGTTCTACAAAGTAGTTTACAGCACTCTTTTAATCGTCATATTTGAAGTCTATTTTCAAATGAACCAGCTGTTCCAAAGTTGACTGATCGAGGCTTTGCACATCAATGTTGCTAAACAGTGTGGTTACAACATGATTGCCTTTCAAAATTTCTAAATTGTTATTTTCAGATATTCTTATTCATGTTATTCCTTCTATGTGTGTGAGGGGTTGTTGATGTGTTTCCAATCTTTGTTTCAATGCTGCATTAACATACACAGTGCCTAAAATTCTTAGCATGTGAATGAAATAGCAGCAATCTCCCTTGCATAACACATTTTCAATTGCAGGGAATGTCTCTGTTTTCAAAAATGAGACATATGAAGGATGAAAGAGCTTGATCTCAACAGGATCAAATAATATGATGTCTGCTACTTCTTTTCCTTCAAGTTTCCTTTCCAGCACCACTTCAAAGTGACTTTCATCATAATACCATCTGGTAATAGGATGCTGGTATTGATTGCCATCTATCTTCTTTATTATAAGCTTTAAATCAGATGGCCTTAGAGGGTAACCAACCCTTTCAAGAAGATCAGCATCAATTTCAG
>BJCO01733663.1:0-10305 GCA_018326465.1 Flaveria floridana
TTGCGACAACAGAGTCGCTCACCTCATTAGCAATCACAAGGATTGTATGTCTTCCGAGTCTTTTGCGACATAGAGTCGCCCACCTCATTGTCAATCTCAAAGATTGACCATGTGTGCATCCTTCGGGGTAGCTAACCCACATCATAGTTGAGCTAACGACAATAAGGCCGTGCACCTCTTTACATCTGCTTGCAAAACTTTTGTTGATTTATTTACGTTCCACTTTTCTTTATTCATTAATCTTTCACTTGATTAATAATAATAATTTCTGTCTCGATCAAGAACATACCACGTAAAGTCACACAATAACAATATTAGTAACATTAATGATAAGGTTAACAAAATATTAATATTAATAATACTAATAGGGAATCATAAAAACAATCATAATCATGCTTGGAATCTGGCATTTTAATAACCCTAGTCAACTGTCGTGATAAACCCTAATTGCACAGACTCCCATAAAATTCCTAAAAAATTTCTAAGTACCAGACGCATGGGCCCTGTTTGGACGCATGGGCCCTGTTCAGACGCATGGGCCCTGTTCAGGCGTCTGGCCCTATACTTGGTTATCCTGAGCAAACTATCCAGACGGTTGGGGCACTATTCAGGCGCATGGGCCTACACTTGGTCGTTTTCACCTTTGACGTATGGGACTTATTCAGGCGGTTTGGTTACCCAGATGTTTGGGAAATTCCCAGACGCATGGGCCCTGTTCAGACGGTTGAGCCCTGTTTAGACGCAAGGGCTCACTTAACTTTTTCTAAGGCAAACTCAGACGGTTGGGGGTACTGTTCAGGCGGTTGGGCATCAAATGTTTACTTAAATAATATAAATCAGTCCCAATTCATTCTAAATCGATATCTAAGCTTAGTCCTATCATTCTAAGCATCAAAACGTACACATACATCGTAATAATAATATCAAATACACCCAAATCACACCCACCCACATTCACATTCAAATACACTTACGGGTGTGAAACCCAATCTTATAAAAACGTACATACATGCATTTTCCAGCCCCAAAATTTGTTTAGAACATGTTTAAAAAAGGGTTCTAGAACTCACCTTAGTTTGTTCTCGGGTTTGAACCCTTCCTTGAGCTTCCCAGACGTTTCTAGCACCTAAAACACACATACACACACCCATCCGAACACACAATCACATTTATAAGCATACTACCAAGTCTAGAATCGTCTAAAACATCAAAAACTCGAGAATTCTTATCAAAAACTTCGAACTTCCTTATTTCTTCTAAAATTCCCGAGAATTCCCTTCTTTTCTCTTTCTCTCTCTCTAAAATCCGATTGATAGGTGAAAAGTAACATGGCATGGGCGGCCATGTTGCTTTATTCACCAACTTCCCAAAGTTTTGTCCTTTGGACACTTTTAACCCCTTAACTTGGGTTGACTTGCATTTCCTTTCTTTCCCTTTGTTTTCATTCTTTTCTTTATTTCTTTAAAAGAGTAACCGGGTGTTACACATATTTAAGTGTTACTATTTGTCTTTCATATCTATTTTTTTAATATTATTTATGAGTGGTTATAGGGGGAAGAGAGAGAAAATCTATTTAAAAAAACAAAATATTATTTAACTAAAAATAAGAATAGATATAAGGTATGAGATGTGAAAGGTCTTTTAAAAATTTCGGATAAACTTAGCAAATTAAAGATTTTTAGTTAACATTATAGAGATGAGTATGATAAACCTGCTCTTAGGGGCTGTTTGGCAACATCTGAATGGTTAAGTCCTGAATCAATAAGAGGTCTGAACCAATAAGAGGTTTGAACCAATAAGTGCTGAATCAGATTAAGTCTGTTTGGTTGGATATCTGTTTGGTTATAACTCCTAATAATGAATAATTATTCAAATGGTAATGCTTTTGACTGTAACCATTAATGGATGCTTCGAGATTTCAACAGACAAACGTACAAATGCTATGAAGCTATTCAAATGAGCATTAATGGAGCAAATTCATCATCAATACTTTTGACCGTAACAAAGATGAAGATGAATGTAAAAACATTGAGATATACCGGAGTAGAGCACATCAGAGACGAAGGCTCTGCAACTTTCGCACCCGACCCACAATTCATCTCTGAACCGGACCTCCGGTGGCGGTTCACCGTCACCGCCGGACTCCGGTCCCAACCCTTCCTCGATGAAGAATCCAAACTCAACCTCCTCGCCTCCGATATCTTCTCCCTCCCAATCGACACCATCGGCCATGAGCTCCAACTCACCGACGACACCTCCGTCAATTTCAACGGTCACTTCACCTCCACCGTCAATCAAACCCTAATCACCCACTCCACCGCCGGAGACCCACCGCCTGTACACCTCATCTACATCACCGAACGCAACAGTTCATCATCCATCTATCTCGAACTCCTGTAAAGTTTGGGGCTGAAGTTAAGGTCGACGGCTGAACGGTCCGCCGGAGGTGCTGCGCTGGTCGACCTGCTTGGAGAATGGTCCGGCGAGCTCAAAGGATGGAAGGAGGAGGTCGACCTGCTTGGAGAACTTTTTGGTCAGACTTTGCACCATGTCTGACCTATTAAGAGGATGAATAAGAGGGTCTTTTACATTCAGTGGTATAAACCAAACACCGAAGGTCCGACCGAGTCAGACTTGTGCATCTGACCAGGTCATTAAGACCTAAAAAAACACCCCCTTAATGTTTTAATATACACATTCTTACCCAATATCTCTCAAAGAAGCTATATTTACAATTTAAACCTGATACCTATAGTTACTTGCAAACGACCTTACCATTGTTAGGGTTGTTCATGAGCTAAATCGAGTCGAGCCAAAGCAAGCTCAAACTTAGCTCGAATTTAAACTGAGCTAGCTCAGCTTGGTTTGGTTCTAAAACCGAGCTGAAAATCAGGACTCGAGCTCAGCTTGGTTTTAACCGAGCTAGCTAGACTCGTTTTGGCTCAGTTTTATTTCATAAACACATTTTAAAATCACATGCAAAATAAATTCAACATACTACATTACTCATAACCTGTTTATATCCGTTTTACAAAATATAATTAATTTAAATAAACTAAGTTCAACTTCAGCAATATATAAATAACTTTATCGTTATCTAAATCGAACGAATAAACCTACAACACTACAAAACATCCACTAGTGTGCTTTTTTTAGTAAATAAATTGAAGGTAATTAAAATAATTCATTCTTGTATATAAAAATATAGAAGCATCACATGAAACCATCTGATACAAATATTATTTTCATACTCTAATAAAATGATAACTATATAGTACACGTGACAACATCATATTTATTTTCATCAAAATTTTCTCGTTTTCTCTCTTATTAATTAATCACATTAATCACTAATAATATTATTTAATTTTTTTTAGATTAAGATAGCTTTTTAATAAATTAAGAAAAATATGTTTTATTAATGTTATTTATAAAGAAATATTTTTTTAAAATAAATAAACTAGATGGTACTCGTGGCAACATCATATTCATTATTTAATAAAATAATTGTTAATCACATTATTCACTAATAATATTATTTAATAAAATGGTAACTAGATGGTACACGTGGCAACATCAAACGCATTTTCATAAAAAGTTTCTCGTTTTCTCTCCTATTATTAATCACTAATAATATTATTTAATTCTTTTTAGATTAAAATAGCTTTTAATAAATTAAGAAAAATATGTTTTATTAATGTTATCTATAAAGAAATAAATTTTTATAAAATAAATAAACTTTCTAAAACATCAAACCTTTTTTAAAATATAAAAATATATTAAAAATGGTGTTTTTAAGTAGTAACAATTTTATAAACAAAAAATAATTAAAATATGAGTTACTATACACAAGTTTTTAAAAATTACATTGTTTTTAAAAAAATTATTTTGAAACAAAACTTTCATTATATTTATAATAAAGAAGATTTCAATCATTACTTATATTAGAATATCATTTTATAATTAAATTTTTTTCATTTTATTAAATACTTTTTATTCAATTCGTGTCATATACGGGTGTATAAAGCTAATAGTTTAATATTTTAACATAAAATAACTAAAAATATATTATATTCTTAACAACAGGCAAATGCAATTATATGTTATGTAACCATAACGATAAACATACCTAGTATTTTCCGTCTATAGCAAAACTACAGATGGGGTCTGGGGAGGGTATAATGTAGGCAAACCTTACCCTTATCACAAATGATAGAGAGGTTGCTTTTAGTGAGACCTTCAACTCTATGTACCCACTAGTCACAAAACACCCAATAAGACGAATACAATATACTGAACTTCACAATCTAGATACAATATAACCAAATAAAACATATATGGACAAGACTCAGATCATGTAAAACATAAATTAAGATATATAATACTAACAATATATAAGGATCACAAGATGGCCAACAAAATATCAAGATCAAGATGGGGCAAAGTGTGATCAATAATTAACAAGAATCAATACAGAACAATATAAAAATATAAAGATCAAGTAAGGTAATTTTTCAAAAGAAGCAACCAAATACTAAGCTAGTGACCATAAGCCATCAAATACTAGCATGCACGGGTTACCAGGTGATTATTATATAAGACACATCTAAACCTTATCCAGATGTCCTTGACCTTAATCCTACGTCTTCACATACTCCTATCTTAGACCATGTCCTCAGAGAGGTACAAATCTAACAAATCCTTTCTAATGTTCTCATCCTAGGTGAGTTTGGGCCTGCCTCTAGTCCTCTTTCCTTGCACATTGACGTTCTAATTACTCTAATCATCGCTATCATCTCTCTTCTTTTAAAATACCCAAACCATCTTAATCTCCCATCTCTTATATTATCTGTTAGCTAGTTACCTTTAATCTATGTCTAAAAATCTCATTTATTATCCGATCCAACCTCATGTGTCTGCACATCCACCTAAGCATCCTTATTTCTTCTACCTCTATCTTATGTGTGTGTGTCTTCTTGATTGCCTAACAGTCCATTCCATATAGCATAGCTGGTCGTCCCACGACTCTATAAAATTTTCCCTTTAACCAGTCGGAAAGTTCATTTCACATAGTACCCTTGAGGCTGCCCTCCACCTACACCATCCTGCCTAAATTCGATGTGTAATGTCATTATCTATCTCCCCATAATCTTTTAAAAAGGTTCCTAAATACTTAAACTTAGTTGACTGCCGGAACACTTGGCTTTTAATGGTGATCTGAGTGTCATCATCATCACATGCTCTAGTGAAAATCGCAATAAAGGTACTCAGTCTTAGAAAGACTAATCGTTAGGCCTTTGTTCTCTAAGCTGCCAACCATTCCTCTAATCGCACATTTAGGTTTATTTACTTTCATCAACTAAGACAATATCATTAGAAAAAAAGCATGCATCGTAGTACTGTCCCATGCATCGATCTTAACAACTCGTCGAGGACTACCGAAAATAGGAATAGGCTCAACAAGGACCCAGGCCAAATTTGATAGAGAAGGACTCAGTATCTCTTACTGGCACGCAGACTGTAGTTTGGGTCTTATCATACATATCCTTTGTTATGTTAATGTACTTCCTAAGGACCCTTCTAGCCTACAAACTGTCCCATATCAGTCTTTGGGGCGTGCTATCATGCACCTTCTCTAGATCAATGAAGACGATATGAAGATCCTTTTTCTTCTCTCTCTATTTTTACATCGACCTTCTGAGGATATGTATTGCTTCTATAGTTGACCGCCTTGGCATGAAACCAGATTGATTCACTGTCACCTGGGTTTTCCTTCTAATTTTAGTCTCTATATACGAAAAAAATAATATATATTATAAGTAAAATAATCAAAGCTACAGTACCACCCCTCATATTCAGACTTTTGTGTTTAATATATATATAAAGACTCAGACATTTAAGTTTGCTAGGGTTTGTTTTTCCGTCAACCGTAGCAGCTGCCGCCACCACCGTCGCCGTCTCCGTCTCCGTCGCCGTCTCCGTCGCCGTCATCATGGTTCTGAAGTATGCTACTTTTTTCTCTTACCCTTTTTCATTGTATACATTCACATTTTGCTCATCTGAAATTATAGCTTATGTTCGTCGATTAGATAGTGCAACGAAATTGCTAATGTGTTGTATATATGATTAATTACTCATCATTTTCCCCAATTTGTGAAACTCAAATGGTTTAATAAGTATAATTTCTATGGTTCTGAGATCATACTAAAGGGGATTTTACTCATTTTATGGATTTTATTATCATGGTTTTAATTGATACAAATTGGGACATACAAGAGCTTCAAATTTAGGGTTTTTAAGGCTTCAATTGCATTGATTTTATATTTATCTGTGAACAAACTGTTGTAAATTTCTTTTGTATAGTCTCCATGTTGATGCCAACAATATAATGTGGATCAATTAACTATGATCGTTTTATTTGCTTTTTAAGGTGAACTATTATATCAGTTTTATGGTCTTATCTTGATTGTAAATTGGATCTTTTTTTGGGAAGTGTTACTATTACATATGCAAACCCACTCATATAACAAGAATTTTATTAGCTCTTTATTATATATGTTACTGTGTGTCTGTGTGTCATTAAGTTCACACTTTTTTTGGGTGTTTATAGGACTGAGCTTTGCCGTTTCAGTGGCCAGAAGATATATCCTGGAAAGGGTATTAGATTCATCAGATCAGACTCTCAGGTATACAATATGATTACATAGTATTTGTTCTTCTATCATGGTATCATGGATATTGTTTCCATCTGTTTTTGAACTAAAAGATTCATTTGTTTCAATGTAGGTTTTCTTGTTTGCAAATTCCAAATGCAAAAGGTACTTCCATAATAAGTTGAAGCCTTCAAAGCTCACATGGACCGCCATGTACCGGAAGCAGCACAAGAAGGTCAGTCAGTTCAATATACTTGTGCATTTTTAGATTTTCACAAGTTTGACTCATTTACATGTCTATTTGCTCAAATGGGTTGATTTCTCTTTTTAAAATGTGTAGAGACATATGTAATGAGATAAATGTGTTAAGTTATATTATTTAACTAAGAATGAGGTGGGTCAAGTTTGATTATTGTACATGTCTTATGTCTATTTGCTCTAATGGAGCAATGGGTTGATTTCTCGTTTTAATTGAGATAAATGTGTTAAGCTAAATAAGTTAACAAAGAAGATGGGTCAGGTTAATTGGTTTCAAAGTTATCCAAAGATTAATGCAACTATTAAATCACTTCATGAGATTAACTTAGATTTTTTTAGTAATCTATTCTTTGTTATCTTAGAGGTTTTTAGGAAAAGATGATAAAAAAATTTGTGTTTGTGGTATCTCAACTTGGCCTTACATATTTGGTTCTGCACTTAAAAATAATTCATTTTGACCCAAACTCACTACCCAACCCGACTGCTTGTGCGATTTTGCCACCAATAGGGCTTTAGGCTTTGGTTTATCAATGTATTGATAATTTGATCAAATATTTTCTTTCAAGTCTTTGTAATCATACTTTTCAATTTTAGTTATCTAGCACTTAACAAAAGCGGTAAAAAATGTATTTGTGGTCATCCCAGTCTGCCTGTTTTGTTCGGTACTTAAGAAAATAAGTCATTTTACATACACAATTTTGTCACTTTTAGTCTTAAGGCATTTGTTTGTTAGCGTGGTCTTATCTGACGAAACATTTCTTTCAAATATTACAGGACAATGCTCAGGAAGCTGTGAAGAAGAGACGTCGTGCAACCAAAAAGCCATATTCTCGGGCTATTGTGGGGGCAACCTTGGAGGTTATTCAGAAGAAACGAAGTGAGAAGCCTGAAGTTCGTGACGCTGCTAGGGAGGCTGCTCTTCGGTATTTTTTTTTTGTAGTTTTTTCTTCATTTCATTGTTATGTTTTAAACAATTTCTTAAAGAATTAAAGTAATCATTTTTTTACATTTATCAATTCAGTGAAATCAAAGAAAGGATCAAGAAAACGAAGGATGAGAAGAAAGCAAAGAAAGCTGAGGTGGCATCGAAGCAAAAAACTCAAACTAAGGGTGCCAATGTTCCCAAAGGTAAAGGCCCTAAGCTCGGTGGTGGTGGTGGAAAGCGTTGAAGGTTCATTTTCGTTTAAATTTTGTTATAACCTATTATTATATTTTATGTTGATTCCATGGAGGGAAATCTGTCTTTTAACTGTTTGTTGATTACAATTTTGAGAGTGAAGCATTTTAAAACTGCAACTTTGATGTTAATGATACGAGTCATGGGTTGTTATAATACTAGTTAGTTAAACTTTGACCAGTTAAAAGTCAAACGTTGGCCAACAAGTGTCATGAGGTGCAGTTTGTGTGGCTCATGCAACCTGAATGCCCTTAGTGCACACGTTCGTTGTTGTAAACCCACCATGCTTCATCATCTATGCACCCCCATATAAACAAACGGGTCACAAGCTGCATCATCCATAACAAATCCAGAAATGGGTTGCTTAAAGGCGGTGACTGGTTGTTGGTTACTTGCGATGGTGGTGTTTTGGGTGGTTTCAAAGTCGAAAACCTCAGCTAGTGTTGACTGCGTGACTGTTACCACCCTCATATCAACATGCTCGGCCTTTGTAACGTACGGGTCTCCTGACCCGTACCCTGGTTCCCCTTGCTGTGATGCGGTGTCTAGCCTCAATAACCTTGGTGATTCAGAAGAGAACAAGCGGTCGCTATGCACGTGCATGATGGGTGTTATTACTACTTACAATCCAAATGCCACTGCCATTGCTACTTTACCTGGGTTCTGTGGTGTTTCACTTGGCTTTACAATTGACCCTAACACTGACTGCAACTAGTAAGAATTCTACTTTTTACTACACTAGAAGAAAATATGAAAATGTTATAAACTAATAATCATGCTTCAAAAGTGTTTCAATTAGACCATTCGTGCATATTTTGTCTAAATTTGATAACCAAACCATTAAATTGAGTTATTATTGGATTTGTTTGCGTCAGGAAATAAATAGAGGAAAAGATATGGGAGTCAAGATTTTTAGGATAAGTAAATATTAAAAAAAAACTAAAAAAAACAATTAAATAAAATAGAGAGTAAATTGTCATTTTTATTCCAAAGGTTTGATGCATAATGTTATTTCTCCAAAAACAATTTTTTTTCAACGTGCATCCCTAACATTTAAATAATTTGTAATTTTCATCCAATTTTGTTAATCTCGTTTATTTACCTATTAAGTAGTCATCACGTGTACCTAATGTAAGAGAGTATTTATGTACTTTACATCTCACCAGGAAAAATAAAATCTAAATAAATGTTATTCAATTGCCCTAAACATTCAAAAATTATTTGATTGTTTTTAATATTCAAAGTTGATTTTCACTTAATGGGTAAAAAAATGGTGTCAATGGAAATAGATGAAAATGACAAGTTTTTAGAATTTAAGGGACACAAATGTGAAAAATAAAGTTTTTAAATAAAAACAGCAAAAGACATCAAACTTAAATCTTCATCACCACTCCATATTAACATAAAAAATATAAAAATATTTTCTAACTAAAAAAAAAAGAATGTTAAAAAACATATTAAAGTTATAATTTAAATAAAATATGAAAGTTTTTTGATTTTTTTTTTGAATTTGAGTAATACTTTTTAAACTTTTTTATTTTTACAAAGTTACATAAAAAAATGGTTCATTGTTTTTCATAAGCCGACTTATTTTTGATGCAGTGTATGAGCTAGAGCCAGATGTGATGATCAAGAAAACAAAACAAATGCCATACGCGAAAAAAAGAGAAATAAATAGTAGATGATGACCCACAACTCACAAGGGGCATAACGGAGTATTACTTTAGAGATTTTATCTTTTACGTTTAATTGCGTCCAGTGTTTAATCGCACCCATTTATATTATAATAATTGCTATTACTTTATCTTTTCAACTTTTAAAAAAGTGAGACCATAAAGTATCCATAGCACCCTTCTTTCAAAAGCTTTTCTTTTTTTTTTTTTTTGAAAGATGAATTTCATTCAAAAACAGAAACGGCCTCAAAACAAGGACCCCCCGAACAACCAAACGAATTACATCACGTCTAGAGGATATTTATACCAAGCGTTCCAATCAATAACTTTAAATCTAGATCTAGTTTTAAACCAAAAATACGAAGTCATTTTAATACTCTCCAACACTTGAACCGGCCGACGACGAATATTGTTGAATATCCTTGCATTGCGTTCGTTCCAAATAGCCCACAACGTCGTGAAGAATAAACCTCTAAGGATGTAGCGCTTGGTCTTCGAAATCTGCTGCAACTTAACAACCTGCAAGAAATCCTTCACGTCGAAA
>BJCO01733674.1:0-15120 GCA_018326465.1 Flaveria floridana
ATGATGTATGTTTATCTTTCCCGTGGCTTTACGTGTTATGTTAATGAATGAAACGAAAGTATTATGTAACGTAAAGTGAAAGATAATGAAAGAGGAACACGATAAATGAATGCATGCATTAATGAATGATGAAAGTAATGAAAGTCTTGCGAGCATTGGATATCGGGACACGCCAATTAAGGTGTTAGCCCAACGTGTGCGGGTTCGCTACCCTGGGAGGATGCACATCGGGGTCTTTTTTTGTGATAGACCATTGTTATAGAACCTCTACCACTTACCCCTAGTACTGCGGCACCACATTTAGCTGTCTCTTTATAGAGTTCGGCCCAGTAGCTAAATAGTTCGAGGTGTAGCATATGGTATTGGTACGAAAGATATCTGTTGCGCAAGAAAAGATGTAATGATGAATGAACGAATAGAGAAGATAATAATGATATTATCTACGTGTACGTATGATGTGTGATAGCATGAAAGTAAAGAAAACAGTTTTAATGAAAGTAAAGTATGTTTTAATATAAAACTAGAACTCACTTAACAACGCTGACTTTTATGTGTTTCCAGTTGGCAGGTAAGGTTGCTGAGGATGGCACGGGGAGGCTACTCAGCTCTTTTGGGATGACATTCTTTTGTTTAACGCTTTTGTATTGTAATGCAAACAAATGATATTTTGTAATGAATGTTGTATTACTTTACAAAAGTGTTTATTAAAGGAAATGGAACGTTTGATTTAAAAGTTTCCGCTGCATGATTTAGTAAAGATTATATAATGATATGTTTTTAGTGCGATGATGACCAGCTGTGAGGTGGCCGGGATCGGGGCCTTACAACACTCACCAAAAATATTTTTGTAATTAGGATGCACATTAAACCAAGAATAGTATCGAAAAGTCAACTTCTCTCTTTATCGTCATCAACCACTTTTATCGGATACAATCCTTGAACACAAGATATGTTAAAAAATCAATAATAGCTGGTAACAACAAATATCGATAAAGGGAACACGATTAGCAGCCAAAAGTAATCCTGCATAACAAAATTAAAGAACAGAAACAAAAGAACATGTGGAGAATCGGGCTTGTGTTTGACATAATTCCCTTAAATAGATTCGTTGTCTGTTCCCAGGGTATACCGGTTTAAAGCAGCATACTGCCGAGCGTCGCACTTGATAGAAAGATAGCCGGAAGATGTAGAAATGAAACTGTTGACTTTTGATGGTGTTTTTTTCGTTGTATATGACCTCTCTGTTGTGTTAGTATATAAACACGGAGAGAATAGAATTGTAACTGATTACATTTTTTTGCACAAACGGTTTATATCAATATTCGACAATAATGATCATCATTAGCAAACAGTTTTGATAGTAATTATTGTCATTAGCAAAATAGTCAGTAATGATCAATGACAGTTTGCTCCATAAATTCTATGTTGTTCAAAAACAAGAAACGGTTTCAGTAGCAAATAGGACCTCTCGTGATCCTGGGTTTTCGGAGCTACATTCGTGTCCGCGTGTCGCGTGGGTGACGCATTGGTTCAAGAAATTTCCAAACCAGAAACCCGTTTTCTGCATCCCTCTCACAGCGCACGTTGGTAGGTGCTAGAGTAAAACACAACATAAGAATTTAATATGCCTTTTAGGTATACATAACCAAATGAATATTTATTCCCACACCAATGTGGGACTAAACACACTTCTCTTAAAGATGATACAAAAATTTGAGATTTCGACATCTCATTTAATCTTCACACCAAAAATCCCCCACATAAAAGGAGGTCGTGTCAGAAGCATCAACACTTCGATTAAATTTTAACAGTTGAATCATGCATACGATAAGTAGATGTTACCCTTTGGAACTTTGCTCATGAAATGCACTTAGTCTATTGGATCTAAGTGGACGGAGATGTCCTTGAACTCATTTTTCGTTTGTGTAGGCGATAATACGTCACACAAAACTCTACCTGACAACGCTAAGTCCTCATTACTAATTCCTCATAGTTATGTTCGTTATGATCATGAACATATGCCTAATCTGCGACAACCACTAAGTATTACGCCCAAGCAATACCATTCGAAGTGACCCCAATTCCCTCTCACATAGGTAATTCACTATGTATGGTAACATTAGTCGAATCATTAAAAGCCATAGGATTAGCCTCGTACTTGTCACTTTTAGGAATGAACTAGGAAGTTTACTAAACTTTGTAATAAGCTCCATTTTAAATACATAGGGTTCTCCCCCTCCCCCACCACAGTAAATTCATACAATTAGGTTTGTCTATTGAACTTAATTCTTAGGATCTCCAATCTATTGAGTTAGGTTTCCTTTAGATGAACTTTAATTTTTAAGGGTTGTAGTCCCATTCCTATTGACGACTTTTGTTAATGGATCCGCAATATTATCCTTTGACTTCATGTAGTCAACAGTGATAAATCCTGGAGAGATTGTGCTATGAGCTCTGCCAATTGTCGATTGTCTATCACAATGTATACAATTGGCTGATGTCGGCTTAGGCCATCTTGGTATATCCTCAACAAATTGACGTAAACATTCTGCCTCTTCACCCGCTTTATCTAAAGCGAATAATTCTGATTCAATCGTGGATCTAGCAATAACCGTTTGTATCGATGATTTCCACGATATAGCTACACCTCTAAGTGTGAATACATACCCACTTGTTGCTTTGGAATCATTCGTGTCAGATATCCAATTTGCATCACAGTGACCTTCCATAACTGCTGGATATCTGTTATAATGCAACCCGTATTCTTGAGTTTATCTTAAGTACCAAAGCAACTGAGTCATACATTTCCAATGAATTAAACTTGGATTGCTCATGTATCTACTTAGCTTGCTTACAACATATGCTAAGTCTGGTCTTGTACAATTCATAAGATAAATCAAGCCGCCGATAATTCTTGAGTATTCCAATTGATTAACAGGTTCACCTCTATTGCTAGCTAGATGTTGAGTTATGCCAATAGGAGTTCTAGCTAAAGAAGAGTCATTTGCATTAAACTTCTCAAGAATTTTGTCCACATAGTGGGAATTTACTTAAAACAGGTCCACTTTAGGTTCATGTAATTTTAACTCCCAGAATCATATCTTCAAAACTCATGTCTTTCATGTCAAAATTTGCTTTTAGCATGTTCTTCGTAGACGTTATGATTTTGTCATCACTTTCTGCAATGAGCATATCATCTACATATAGATATAGAATGACATATCCATCTTATGTGTCCTTCACATATACACACTTGTCATATTCGTTGATTTTGAACCCAACTTCAAGCATGACATGATCAAACTTTTGATTCCATTATTTTAGAGTTTGTTTCAACCCATACAAGTATTTTACAAGTATACACACTTTCTTTTCTTGCCTGGTAGCTATGAAGCATTCAGGTTGTTCCATGTAAATCTCTTGCTCTAGATTTCCATTCAAGAAAGCTATTTTCACATCCGTATGGTGAACTTCCAAATTTGTAATGGTGGCAGTGGCAAGTACCAACTTGATGGAAGTTATTAGCGTAACTAGTGAATATGTATCAAAGTAATCTAAACCTTCTCATTGTTTATATCTTTTGATCACCAACCTTTCTTTGTACTTATCAATGGTACCATCTGGTTTCATCTTTTTCTTAAAGATCCATTGATATCCTAGCGGTTTATATCATTGAGAAAGATCTACTAGTTCCCAAGTATGATTTTGTAAGATAGAGTCTATCTTACATGTGATGCCTCTCTTCATTGAGGTCCTTTCGAGGAACTTACCGCTTGTTGGTAAGTTTGATGTTCTTCTTCAACTATGTAAGTAAGAAAGTCGGGACCAAAAGACTTTTCTATCCTTTGCCTTTTATTTCTCCGTATTTCAACCTCTTCAGTATTAGATTGTCTTTGAGGTTCATCATTTACAACCTTATCATCCAGACCCATTTCCTCAACCAGTCTTGATGAACCATGTTCTTCCTTCCCCAAGCATGGGAATATATGTTCAAACCATAATGCATCATTTGTTTCTAATATAATACCCTTGCATATTCCAAGGTTCTTAGAATCATGCACAAGAAAGCGAAGTGCACAACCAGGACGAGTGTATCCTATGAATGCCCAATCTATAGTTTTTGGTCCTATTATTAGGCACTTCGTTGGTGTAACCACCACTTTAGCTAAACACCCCACAGTTATAAGTATTTGTATGATGGTTTGATTCCCATCCATAACTCATATGTTGTTATATCTTTTTTCTTAGTAGGTATCCTGTTTCGCACATAATTTGTTGATAAAATTTCATCCCCCACATGTCCTATCTTATCTCAGAGTTTATCAACATGGCATTCATCATTTCTTTTAAAGTACGGTTTTTGCGCTCTGCCATGTCATTTGATTGCAAGGAGTACGGAGCTATGAGCTCATATATGATACCGCTTTTTGCACAAATGTCAACAAAAGGTGAAACATATTCACCACCCCGGTCATTTCATATGATTTTGATTTTCCGGTTGAGTTGATTTTCAGCTTCGGCTTTGAACAATATAAACTTGTCGATAACCTCGTCCTTACTTTTAAGTAAGTACCCATAACAATATTTTGTACTATCATCAATGAAAGTTATGAAGTACTTGTTCCCATTACGAGTGGGAATCACTTTTAAATCACATATATCTGTGTAAATCATATCAAGGGGTTTAGTGGTTCGCTCAACCTTTTTGAATGATGATCTAGTTTGTTTTGCTTCCACATAAGTTTCATATTTATGGTTTGAATTAATATCAAATGTTGGTATGCAGCTTAATTTAATCAAACGACGTATGGAATCAAAGGTAACATGCCCTAGTCTACCATGCCAATATTTAAAGACTCAAGCAAATAAATAGAACTATTACCCATTTTATTCATTCCATTCATGATGGTTACATTTAGTGATCATACCATTGAGGGCATAGCCCTTACCAATATACATCCCGCTCGCTCTTGATATCAGTAGTGGAAGAGTTTCCCATAAAGAGTTTCTTATCATTGGCTTCCTTGAAAGTGTTGAAGAGCTTCTTGTCAGCATAAACATGGTGAGTAACCCCAGTATCGACCCATCATTCCTTGGTATTCGACCTAACCAAATTAACTTCAGTAATCATCATTGTGATATCAGAAATCATAGAAATAAGGTTGTCAACATCATTAACCATGTTGGCTTGTTAGGTAGTCACTCTCTTGGGCTGCTTGTATTCATTTGCCAAATGACCTGGCTTGTTGCAATTGTAACAGGTAACTTGGAATTTCTTTTTCACTAGTCCACCTTTAGGCCCAATGTGAAATCCTTTCCTATTGGTTTTCTTCCCAGCCCATCCTTTGTTTTTGTTACCCTTTAAGGATTGACCATGCTCAACAACATTAGCCTTTGCAAATTCCGGAATAGAGGTTTTCTTTTGAGAAACTTTGTTGTCTTCTTTAATACGAAGACAGACCACAAGATTTTCAATAGTCATTTCCTTTTGCTTATGTTTAAGATAGTTCTTAAAATCAATCCACCTTGGTGCTACCAACGTTTGAAGTTCACACCGGTGAACTTTTCAAGTTTCTCTGCGTGGCTTGCAACCGTGTTATGCAACGGTGCTACCAATGCAGTAGTAACCACAACAGTAGAAGTGAAGATCGTATAGACCCCAGATACAGCGGAGGTCAGAATGGGTTGCTTGATCATGGGCTGAAAATCCATAATTAAAAGATAACCAATCAGGAATAGTTAGTTATCAATCTGTTTAAGGTTGTTTGAAAATCAGTATTAACAAGTAACAACAAATTCAATATAATATCGATAAAGAGAATACGATTAGCAGTCAAAAGAAATCTTGCAAAACAAAATTAAAGAACGGAAATAAAAGAAAACGAGTATAACCGCGATTGTGTTTGACACAATTCTCTTAAACAGATTCATCGCATGTTCCCATGGTACATCGGTTCAAAGCAGCATACTGTCGGATGTCGCACTTGACTGAAAGATAGCTGGAAAATGTAGAAATGAAGATGTTGAGTTTTGATAGTGTTTTTTTATTAATATGACCTATCTATTGTGTTGGTATATAAACACGGAGATAAGAGAATTAGAACCGATTACAATTTACTACGCAATCAGTTTATATCATTATTCGACAATAATAATCATCATTAGCAAACAGTTTCGATAGTAATTATCATCATTAGCAAAACAGTTTTAGAAATAATGATCAATAACGGTTTGCTCCATAAATTCCATGTTGTTAAAAAAAACAAACAGTTTTAGTAGCAAAAAGGAACTCTCACGAGCCCGGTTTTTCAGAGTTGCATTTGTGTCCGTGTGTAGCGCGGGTGACATATTGGTTCAAGAAATTTCCAACCCAGAAACTGTTTTCTGCACCCCGCCGCCGCCGCGCATGCGGGTAGGTGCTAGAGTACAACACAACATAAGATATTAATATGTCGTGAAGGCTTATACATATAACCAAATAAATATTTATTCCCACATCAATGTAGGACAAAACACACTTCTCTTAAAGATGATAGGAGAATTTTACAGTTCGACATCTCATTTAATCTTCACACCAACAAGATATATATTACGATGTTAAAAAAACAAAGAAAAAAGAAATACATTATGAGGCGGGAAGGGTTTAAATATAAAGTTTTTAAAACTATAAAGGTTAATAAAAATTAAGATGTTAACATGTATTCTTTTGATCAAAATAAAGTTTGAGAGTAAATTTAGTAATGTTCATACTTCTCAAGTTGCACCCTTTTTTAATATTCATAACTTTTACATACAATATTATTATTTTAAATAAATTACATCATAAAAACGAGCATTTTATAATCTTTAAAACGTTTATAGTGTTGATATAAAACCAAATTTTTAACTCATTATGTGATTTCATCACGTTATTGTGTAATCTTCTAAATTGATTAGGATTATATAATTATCTGATGAAGAATACATAATGAACTTGAAACATAAAAAATATTATATTTTTTATTATTATATTATTTGAAAATCACCATTTTAAAAAAACATAATGCTTAACACAATGGTAAACAATAAACACAATGGGTAGTACAATAACAAATACTAGACACGATAATTAACAATAGTCACAATAACCTACTTGACGAGGATTATATAATGACATAATCAGGATTACATAATGAAATAAAAAGCATAAAAAATTATATTTTTAGCATTATGTTATTTGAAAACTATCATTTTTAAAACATATAATGCATAACACGATAGTCAACATTAAACACAATTGGTAACATAATGGCCAACACTGGATTTGATAATTAGCAATAAACATAATTAGCTGTTTGACAAGGATTACACAATAATCTAACCAAGATAACACAATGAACTGAAAAAGACATAAAGAAAATTATATTTTCAACATTGTGTTATTTGAAAATCATAATTTTAATAAACACAATAGTTAACATTAGACACAATAGGTAACACAAGGGCTAGCTTTAGACTCGATGATTTTCAATACACAAAATGAGCTCTTTGATGAGTATTACACATGACCTGATCATGATTACCGAATAAACTAAAAAACCTAAAAATTATATTTTTATCATTATATTATTTGAAAATCATCATTTTTAAAAACACAATATATAACAAATGATCAACATTAGCCTAAACGTTTTAATGAATATTACATAATAACCTGATATTAAACAATGAGTTGATGATATTGTACAATGAACTAAAATAACGTGATTTTTTTTATGTATCAAAATTATAGGCATTTGAAGATTAAAAAACGCTTATTTTTTGTGTCATTTTTTTTAAAAAAATAGTGTTGTATGTAAAAGTTGCGAGTGTAGAAAAAAGGTGAAACTTGAAAATGTGATTAAGACTAAAATACACTTGTTCTATCATTTAAAGTTTTAACTATTTACCATTATGTCACTGGATTTTCTTAACCATTGGATTTAATATCTAATGGATAATAATCATTCTCATTATTTTTAGTTTTTTCTCCCTTTTTACAATAACTCCATCCTTATGAGGCCAAGAAAAAGTATTATATGTTTTATACACTTTTTATCCGTACAGATTGACGAATCGGTCGTCTCTACATATCGAACTAAATTTAAACAACAAACGACATCATAAATATTATATAAAACATGTACCTGATGTTTGATTTAGATCCCGCTTTGTGCAGGGGCCAAGAGGAGCTTGATCGATTCATGATCAGATTTATGCAATTTTACCTTACACTTTGCGCATGACTGTTTTCACGATTTGAACTTATGACCTTAAGGTCACAAAACAACGATCTAACCGGTGCTACAATACTTACCCTAATAAATATTGCATAAATTAAAATTAGATATAATTATATATGTCTAACTTAAAACAATATATGTAAATACTTTATGTTTTAGTATCATTTTACAACTTTATAGATTTAAATAAATAAAATATACAACCTAAAAGACTTAATTAATCTGTAAATGATATTTCAAAGGAAAATAATAAAAAAGGTAAAGAAAGAAAAATCTTTTCTGATAGATTCGGTCATGTTCACTGGTTCATCTGCATAACGATGACCGGCCGATGAAAAACATAAAAAGACATAATCGAACCAGCTTGACCACATATTCCAAGTCCGACTGGCCAATCAAGTCTAATATCGAAAATATACAAGAATGAGAGAATTCTTTCTTATTAACCTAAAGTAAAAAACTTAGTTATTTGTGAAATGAAATATTGATATTAATAAAAACATAGAAAAAATGAGCATGTTAAGAGATCAAGTCGAGATTCATACCGAAAAAGTACTAAAGGGTTACAATTGCAATGATATTGTGTTGAAATGTTGATGCATGTGAACTTTGATCGAATTTTGAATACAAACAATAACTAGATTAAAAAAAATAATAGTTGGATTAATTTTTTTGCGATGTAATTTTATGAAAAATATATGAAGATCATAGATTATACGTAGTGGATATTTTGGGGGCTCTAAACGTGATGATATGGACACAAGTGGAGCTCCAAACATCATTACAAGCTAATTAAAAAGTCTTTAAATCCATAGGGTTCCAAGTTTTTAATAGACGCCAAACGCAATTTTTCCTAAATTATTGCATCAATAGCGGCTCCAAACATTAGTTAACCACTACACTTGAATTGAAATGAGTTTAATAAAATGATTTTTATCTCCATGATATTTAGGTCACATTTTAACTAAATAATTACTACACATAGTCTTATTAAAAATAATTTTTTTTCTTAGTCTTTTATACATTTTAAAGGCTTTGTTTTTTATCTGATATGATAATTCATGAACTAAACGATTATCATATCATATACAAATCAACAAAATTTAGATAATAAAAAGTTGAAATTTAAAAAATATTGAGTGAAATTTAAAAAATTTAAAACGACAAACATATCTTACTCCTAAATTACTTCATATTACGTCATTGTCTGGGTTTGAACACAGATTGTTCCCTCAAAAAGTCAAAGTCTCTACCAAATAGCCTACCATCAAATTATACCTAAAAATCCTTCATAAAAAACCTGAAAAGCCTTCATCATAGGAGAAATTGTGTGGGTGCAATTAAAATGGTCGACCCTTGGGCTGACAGATTTGTAGTTCGATGAAGAGCCTGACGCCTCTCTTATATCATGTTGTCTACAAGTCGATCTAAGTTTCATTAAAAACAAAGTACATTTAAATATAATATATTATTAAATTTAAATATATTTAAACGGTCTTTTGTGACACTAAATTTCGTCTGAAAACTTCAAACTTAAAATATAAATTCTACTCATTGCTTACTTTTTAACAATATATAATATGTAAAGTTCATATTTATTTTATTTTAACTATTACATCTGACCCTAAAAACCTACGATGTTACATTCTTCTCCCTTAAAAGAAATTCGTCCTCAAAATTCAAAGGTTACCCGAAGAGTTAATAATATTTGGCTTTTATTTCTTCTGCCAATCCCAAAGTCTTATCAGACTTTTTTCTAAACTTACTACTCGACCAATACTAGTGAAAGTATCTTTTTAGCTAAGATTCCTACATTATATTGCTTAGAGTTTTAATACTCAAAGAAAGTCTACTATTATTGTGCCTTAGTATTTTTTTTAACACAAGGTTTCTCCAGTTTACTCGAGCTCTTAGTTTCTTCTGAAAACCCTATTATAACTTTGAACTAAAATGGTAAACTCTATCAGAAATAGTCAAGATAGGTACATCTTAATGTGAGACTAATAGAGTTCGGCTAACATTTATATCTTATAGTTTGACAAATAGTTAGAGAGTGTACTAATTTGGTAAGTCTATCTTCCACTAGCTAGATGGTGTCATATCCATAACTTAATCATGAAATCAACAAACTTTATTATTTATCTCTCATTCATAAACTTTATTGTTTATCTCTCACTCTGTAGTATTTAACAAGATAATGCATTTTTACATGCCTAGTGATTGATCTAAGTTTCTTAAATACTAGTAATCATTCTTAAATCTTAATGCATTTTATTCCTACATGTGTGCAATGTGTTATTTTGATTTATGGGCTTCCTTTAGTATTATATATTATAATCTGTCAAAACTCGAAACTCCTATCCGATTGCACAGGCTTAGGATACCATGACTTTCAAATCTTAATAGCTTTTGTATACCAATAATTTACTTCTTCTCTCTTTTTTCTTCTTTTTTTTTTCTAAATGCGAATATCAATTTGGTCTAAGGGGTTTATCTAAATATTATTTTTTTGGATGTATAAATTTTTAGTGATTAGGTTATTTTTTTCTATAGAGTGCATCACTAACTAACATTTCTTTTTCCTGGATGGAATTGCATCTCATAATCATAGTCAATTAATAATTTATTTTATTTTCTTTGGTGTTTGGAAAGCATGAATAAATCTTCTATAGTAACCTTCAAAATCTAGAAATCTTTAAAATCATGTGTGATTCTTTGGTGTTTCTTATTTCTTAATTGCTTGTTTTTAGCACGTGTTACTTGTCCGTCTTACTCGTTGAACATATGACCTAAGAATTAAACTTTATGTATCTAAAATTTATATTCCTAGAATTTGGTGCAAGGTTTTCCTTTTTACGTAATTCTAGAATTTCTCTAACATGATCCTCGTGGTCTATTCCGTCTTTCAAATATATCAGAATGTCCTTGAAACAAACGGTGATGAATTTATCCAAATAGCGTTTATAAACTTTATCATATGCTCCATGAATCCATGAATATCCCTGATGCATTGGTGAATTCGAGTAGATCACCAATAATTCATAGTGATCATATCTTGTTCTAAAAAGTATTCATGGCATATGCTAGAATAATAGTATATCATTTTTTAAAAGTTTATGGATCTGAGTCATAATGATAGTGTTTTCTGCTCAGTCATCAGATACTACAATTTTTTTAGGCAATCTAAGTTATATTATTCTTCTGTCAGACGTGACTTATACTTAGTTAAAGGTTTGCTAGTCAATTCCTTTGACTACCTCAAATTCTTTGGGTTTCCATAGGTATCAAGTCAATAGAAATCAAGTTACCATTCAAGCTTATCATACGATTCTTAATGATGTCAACTATTGTCTTTTGTCTACCATTAGTCATTCTACTTATGAAGGTATGGTGTAAAGCTTGAGTTTCTTGATTCATATATGGCCTAAAGATAGTTGATACTAGGCATTTTATTCGCACCAATGTAATCTTTTTGATTGAAATGAATATACTGCAAATTAGATCTAATTGGTTACATGTACTCATAAATATCTAAGACTACTTTCATTCGACTTCAGCACTCATGTGCCTCGACCGATCTCTTGTTGTTATCAAAGATTAGAGAGTTGCATGTCATGAAGGACTTATAAGCACACTCTTGTACTTACTCTTTTATTTTCTAGGTTTAAAATCTTAGTTCTAGATAATAAGAAACTTTTCTGTAATTTGTTTTATATTTTCTCCAGATTAATTTTTGATTGAGTGGAAGCAATAATCTTGACATCTTAAAGATAAAGTTTAGTATTTTCTTTGTTATCTATTTGTACTTTTCATAGTTCTTTATATCCGTTCTACATCTACGATCACCTTTGACAATCTATATTGCTTTCAGTTAATTAATACTAGTTCCAACGTTTTAGGGTATTATTCTTTCTCAAAATACTATTCATCAATTTATATTTTATCTTATCTTATTGATTGGCACTCTTGATGAATACTAATACAATATTTGAATATCTGATAATGTACATCTAGTCCATATGTTCATATTCTATCACACCACTAATCTTTGTCATATGGAGCTGTCACTTCACCAGTAAGACATAAACACTAATCAACATGTTAAAATATTACTAGGATACTCTTTTTATTATAAATTCACCATTATGTGGATCCAAGCGTAATAATCAATTTACCACACATGAATATTCTAGTTTGCCTTCATTATATATCCATATGAGTATCTGAATATGAATGTCATTCTTATTGAGCATTTTTGTTTGTTTGTCTTCCTAAACATTCTATTTTATAATTTATTTGACTATTACTAATCATGACTTGTCTTTCCTAGTCACTTCTGTTAATTAGACTAATTAACATAAGACTATCCGTAGAGGTGTACGTCTTCTACAATTCCTGATCAATACTATTAATATACTTCTTATGTTTAGGTAAACATAAATGATAACAACCAAAACACAATTACGAATGTAAATCCTTAATAATATTAGCTAAATGCTATTAACCTTTTACATTATTTATGTATTCTAATTATCGTCCACTATACGCTTAACACATATCTAACTCTTCTTATCTATCATCACTTTACTTGACTTGTTTGGCAATCATCACAGTCTTCACAATCTTAGTTTAAGTTTAGACACTAACTGATAATGCCTAATTCGTTTAAAACTAGCTCTGATACCAACTTGTAATGCCCGCCCCCCAGGGCATACCCTGGGGAGCGTTATGCATCAGATGTACAAAACATATAGTAATCAGAGAATACATAGCGGAAAGTCAAACTATAATTATGCATTATGTGTATTATACATCTGTCATCTTACATCAAATATTACATCATTTTAACTATACTATATATCCAAATCTTCAACAACACTCTAGAACTTCAGAATCACTGGACCAAGGTGGATTGAATTCACCTGCTTGCTTGCTTGCTAGCTTCATTCTTTTTACGTATATGTGAATATAATTTTTAATAATATTATTATTATATTATTATAAATAATTCAGTTGTTTAACTCGTTTTCCTCTTATAACTTCTGAAATATAGCGTCTTATGAAATTTTAAATATACCGTTGAGACGAGCTTATTTTTCTCTAAAAGTCAACCTAAGTTTCGCTAAAAATAGAGAACCTTTAAATATAATATATAATTAAATTTAAATATATTTAAATTGTTTCTTGTGACACTAAAATTCGTCTGAAAACTTCAAACTTAAAATATAAATTATACTTATTACTTATTTTTTTAATAATATACAATATGTAAAAAGCTCATATTTATTTTATTTTAACTATTATACCTGACCCTAAAAACTCGGGATGTTATTATCATTCAGAGATTGCGAAGTGTATAAAAATTGCCATAAAACGAACGGATAAAGAAAGCAAGGGTAGAGTTTTTGTGGAGGTAGAAAGCTCAGAAAACGCGCTTACACATTTGCATTTTGTTAAATTATTAAATTCGGAAATTGCCAAGAAAATGTGAGGTGATTGCTTAAAAAGTGACTTTTCTTTTCCAAAACTAATACTACGTTGACGCCAGATGGCGATAATTAGACAAATATTCTAGTAAGAAAGATAAAGAGTAAATTACATGGATGGTAGTGGTTATGTTTAAATTTTAGATTTTTTTCTTAAAGTTAAATTTTTTTAATATAGTCTCTAACATTTCATTGTCTTTCATATATAGTCCCTAAGTGTGTTAGTCAACAGTTAGTGATATTAGTCAACAGTTAGTGATGTTAAATATTATAAAAATTAGCATTTTACTTGCATTAGCCATTGATTTACTTTATCTTTTAAACTATGATATTATTTTTATTAATTAAAATTTTTATTATTGTTTTTCAAAATTTTTTATTTTTTATATTATTTATAATTTCATTACTAATACGATTATTATTTAATTACATTTTAAATACACTGATAAAAACACTTTTTAAAAAATATTTTTAAATGTTTGGTTTTTAAACCGTTTGTTTTTTATACGTCATTCTTAAAACTATTTGATTTTTTAAACCTTTTTAAACTGGTTGGTTTTTTAAACCTCTTTTTTTAACAATTCATTTTTTGAAATATATTTTCTTAAAAAAATCTCAAGTTTTTAAATATTATTAAAAACAATTTAGTTTTAAACGTATTTATAAAAGAAGACATTTTTATACAGGTTTAAAAAAACCCGCATAGTGATTTTAAATTTTTTAACCAAATATTAAAAAAAGACATTTTTTAAAACATTTGTTATTTGTGTATTAAATAATAGATATATTTATAATTAAAATTTATAATAAAATATAAATTACATTGATGATCCCTACAATTAAAATAATTATTTTGATAAATTTAACATCACTAACTGAACTAACAGAGTAGGGACCATTGATGAAAGATAACTATAACATTAGAGACTATATTTGCAATTTTAAAACTATAAGGACCAAATCTAATAATTTAACTAAACCACAGGGACCATCCATGTAGTTTACTCAAAGATAAATGACAGGATTGATGGTCATGTAATCGTCTTCATATTATATAATACTAGTAAGGAACCCGCGCGATGCGGCGGCGACGACATCGACATATTTCACAATGCGATATTGACGACATCGACATATTTCACAATGCGATTTTTGTTTTCTGAATGCATGCGTGGCTTCTATTGTATAGTCTATTTATGTCATGAGCATCACAAAACTCAATTAAATAATAGCACATGAATAAGAAAATGTTTTTCATAAACATAGTACGTTAAAACTAAATATCTGAGCACACGAATAAAAGAATACAAGTCATAAACATAGTACGTTAAAATTAAATATCCGCATGTCAACTACTTGGATTTGATGAGATC